>JAPMOQ010015486.1:1834499-1845584 GCA_026543055.1 Argiope trifasciata | reverse complement strand
ACATTTTTGGACATTATATTCCCTGTCTGCCTATGAGCACGATAGCTGAAAAACCACTTTGAGCTAGACGGATGAAATTTGGTACATGGAATTTATATCAAATTTATTGATTTGTATCAACTTCTAACCAGATGTGTAGTTCTTTTTCTACTGATGAAATTCATTCTGTGGAAATCTGTCTGTTCCACTGTTCGAATATAAGTGAACTTGACGGCAAGGAAACAAAAAGCTCGATAGATAATGCTCGATCCGCTGGCCCAGCATCTAAAATATAGATTTTTATCAAATTTTGAGGCAGATCTGCTGAAAAATTGACCATTTGTCAGTACTTTTTAATTCGTCCAAATGCATTAATTCATAAATGCTTAAATAAATGAACTTTGATATGTCGTCCTGATGAAACTCTGTTTTTTACCCTTCCTATCGTCTTTTGGGTGTTTGTGCACTAACTGCATGCCAAGGATTAATTACATCGGAACATTGCTAGATAAATACAAATCCTATACTCATGCCAAAGATTAATATTTTGTAGCTATCCTTTGGATTTAGCTTTTGTAGCTAAAGTCCAGAGTTTTATGCTGGGTACTGGGATAACAAATTTATTAGAAAGTATGTTAGGAACTTTTTTAGGGAAACACTAACGTTGTCAAAAGTTATAATGATGATTAGATAGCTTACAAAATTTTAATTAATCGCCTGTACTTGAATCTCACACCTGGACACGGTCAAGACACCGCTACCTTAGGTTTATAGAAACACCAAAGAAAATTGTGCTTAAAGATAATAATCTAAATTAGGATTTATATTCATAAAGAATCTTAGAACACACTGGTGTGGAAGCTTGGAGAGGGGACTACTAGTTCAGGTGTTGTTTTCTGATAGCGGTTCAAAATTACGAGATCCGCCCGAAAATAGCCCTAAAGTTGCTTTGAAAAATCGATGTTGATATAATTTGACTAAATTAAACTTTTCTGGCATAGGGTGGCCCTTCTTCCTCATAATCTCGGCTCACCGGTTCGAGCATGGTTGCTCTACTTTTGTGTTCTATCTGTGAAGTGTGTGAATGTGCACACCTTTAAAAAGAGGCTGTTGATGTCTAATGCCACTTGGTCATACCAAGCCCGAATGAGCAGAGCTCTTTCGAATTAAGGCAGAGGTGTGCGCCTTTCGTTGTTAAAGAGCACCGTTCAGGGGAAAGGATGACTTTGCTCGAACACACGGCATAACCCTTTTTAGGGGGTGGTCGAATTCATTCATACACTCATTAATCCATCAGCAAGTCAGAATTTAAATCCAAATCAGAGACCGACTCATCCTTGATTCAGTTCCCACAGAGGTATCGTTTTGCTATGGGAACTTGGAGGACTTTGCAGTCACGACATATTTATCGTGCTCCAACTGCCATTAGCCAACACGGCGGTCTTTGGCCAAGACGAGGACAGAACCCGCGACCTTTCGGTTACGAGACTGACGCTCTACCAACCAGGCTACCGGGGCTCTTTTTGTGCAAGAGAATGTAACGCATGAAGTAACTAAGGCTCCCCTGAAAAAAAAAAAAAAAAAAAAGACATCAGCTTAAATCGGTGACAGATAATTGCCAGCGGGCTTATAAAGTGCCATAAGTCACAACAACAAACTTAGAATATATCACTCTAAAGATTTTGTATGAATATAGTTTGTAAACCAGAGGGAATGTTTTCCTCTGTATTATCCGTATATTTAAACGATACATCACCTCCATTTGGTTTCCCAAGTCTTTATCACTTGAATGTATCATGAGTATAATTGCAAAGAAAGAGGTAGCAAGCTCCCCAAGGTTTCGGTTAGTCCACATCAATCAGTCTACATGACTTCTGTATCTTGGATACAATATATATCAATCAACGTTACGTAATATAATGGAAAAAGTTAAATGTGAGCTTTAGACATCTGCTTTTCAATTTACTGTGTATAGATTTCAATATAGATCTACAATTTTTTTCACATCATGATGTTTTATTTCCTTTAACTGTTGGCATGTGCACAAATAATCAAACCAGTTGATGGTCACTGTAATGGCTGATCTGGTCCAAAATTTATGAAAATTTACATATCTGATTATGCACCAAATTTCCTTCACCAAGCGTTTTTGAATTATCTATTCTCATGAACAAATTTCTCTTTAACGTATCTGGTTCAAAATTTGGTGATAAGATTACATACCAAATTTCATCTGTCTAGCTCAATGAATTTTTGAGTTATCATGTTCACAAACAGATAAGCAGATAGTTAGGTATAATTCCAGAAACATATTTTTCGAACTCAGGGAGGTATAAAATGTAGAGATTCGTTTAAATCTGGAAGTCGGATTTTTACTAACCAATAGAATGTTACAATACCTTCTCTTTGCATACTTAACATGTAAGAAAATAAAAGCATATTTTAACCCTTTGACAACGGATTTTAATTATATATGACAAATAAGTAGTCAAAAATATTAATACAACCTATATACATATTTTATCTAATTCAAATTTATTTTTCAAAAAAGTTAACTAATTTTTGATATTCTATTAAAATTTTTAGTCCTACTTGTTTACGATAAATGTTTTCTATTCCACTTTTGAAAATTACTGGAACTTCAAAAGCATTAAGAATAAATGTCAAATTTTAGATAAATTGATCTATTTATTTGGCGCAAAACAGCCAAAATGCACCTTCTTGACTCGTAAGCTGCTTCACAAGTCAAATTACCAGTAAAGCTTATTCTCTGAAACTTCACTTTGTAATATAATCGACATGGGAAAGTCCATGTTCTAAATTTGTCAAAGAATTCAGAATAATGCTTGTGTCTAACAAGGACAAAGCTCTTAGCATCCTCAAGTAGAATCACATCGGATAATTGAGGAAAAATCGTTCGAATTAGAAACCTTCAACTTCGCAAGTCGTTGTTTAATTTACCATGAAATGAAGAATAATGTAAGACTAAGAAAAAAAGCTTCACAGATAGAAATTATTGAAACAAAGGAATGTATTGCAAATTTGTTTAAAACATCCCAAAAACATCTAAATTTTCCTAGCAAAATTCAGCAATTTCAAATTAAGTTGGAATATTATTTTTTGAAGAATTATTTTATTTATGACAAAGCAAAACAGAGAGATAGAAATTACTATTCAAAAAATGTTTTTTTTTCCACATTAAGGCTTTGTCTTAAGGCTTTTAATAAAATAAAAATCTCATTAAGGCTTTTGATAAAATGAAAAATATTTTTTTATTTTATTTATGACAAAGCAAAACAGAGAGATAGAAATTACTAATCAAAAATGTTTTTTTTCACATTAAGTCTTTGTCTTAAGGCTTTCAATCAAATAAAAGTTTCATTAAGGCTTTTGATAAAATAAAAAATGTTTTTTTTTTTTAATTTTATCTAGGACAAAGCAAAACAGAAAGATAGAAATTACTACTCAAAAAATGTTTTTTTTTTTTTTTTTTTTACATTAAGGCTTTGTCTCAAGGCTTTTAGTAAAATAAAAGTCTCATTAAGGCTTTTAATAAAATAAAAAAATGTTTTTTATTCATTTTATTTATGACAAAGCAAAACAGACAAATAGAAATTACTACTTAAAAACTTTTTTTTTTACATTAAGGCTTTGTATCAAGGCTTTTTATAAAATAAAAGTCTCATTAAGGCTTTTAATAAAATAAAAAATGTTTTTTTATTTTATTTATGACAAAGCAAAACAGAAAGATAGAAATTACTACTCAGAAATTTTTTTTCCACATTAATCTTAAGGCTTTATCTTAAGGCTTTTAATAAAATAAAAGTCTCGTTAAGGCTTTTAATAAAATAAAAAATGTTTTTTCAAATTTCATTTACTGATAAAGCAAAACAGAGAGATAGAAATTACTACTCAAAAATGTTTTTTTTTTTCACATTAAGGCTTTGTCTTAAGGCTTTTAATAAAATAAAAGTCTCAATAAGGCTTTGAATAAAATAAAAAATGTTTTTTATTTTATTTATGACAAAGCAAAACAGAGAGGAAGAAATTACTACACACAATTTTTTTTCCTTTTAAAAATTTTCAGATACTTAAAAAGTGCGTGAAATAGATTTAAATCTATAGATCTGAAAAAAAGTACAAAACCCACACATAAATCTTGTACTTCTTTGATTATTTAAGATTTTTAATTTATTGAATATTTTATCTTGTAAATCCTACTTTCTCCTTTAAATTTTTTGTCTTATTCTCTATCTCAAGAACATATGACAAAACCTTAATGTGGCATTTGTTAATCGAAGCAATCTTGGATATTAGGGGGAAAGGATGGCTGCCTTTAAAAATCTCCGATGAATTTGGGCTACATTTGAACCCCTCTTCAAGAAATACCTCCAGCAATAGTCGCCTGGTTATGAGCCAAGATACAGGATACAAATCAGAGACCTCCGTCTTCAATTCAAAAGTGAGTTTCCTTAATTTGTGGATCTAGTCAGTAAACATTATGAGACCACCACCTTTAATAAACTGATCAATTAATTTTCACATTTCTGTTTATTTTTACTTTAACGCCAAGTAAACAATTATTTTATGGTTAATTTTATTTTTTATTTTAATAACTCTATAACTGTGTACAAGTTTTTATTTATTTATAATAACTCATAAAGACGTGACATTCATGTTTATACGAAATTGTATTTAAACAGGTGCTTGTTGTTTATAAATAATGTGATATCTTATTGAGCAGGAGAAAACAGATTGCAGCGGGACCAGTTATACTTGACAAATCGTTAATATTATTTTAATTTTCTTTAATTTTTATTATTTGTATTTTTAACGAATTATATATTTAGGAAATTAATGATATCTTTTTAATCAACCTGTGCTTCCCAAGTAAATATCTGCCTACGACAAATGGATCAAGACAATTACCTAGTTTCATAGATTATTCCATTACACATCTTCCTAATAATGCTATACTTATAGTACACTAGGCTAATGAAGGAGCTTTTGCATGTATTTATATTCTTGTTTCAAATTACATATATTCATGTTTCTTCATATTCATGCTATTATTATTATATTATCCTATTTGCAAGCACCATTCAATATGAGGTTTTATTATTTAAAATGAATCAAAATGAAATTTATTTTGATTAACAATGCTTATATATTGTCATATCTTTATAAAATGCGATTTTTTTTTTCAATTTGATATACAGGACATAAAAATTTGTCAAAATAATCTGCAGACTAAATTCATCTCTAAAGCTATTATGTCACGCGTATAATTATTTCTTGGGCTGTCAATTCTCACTCAGAAAGAACTTTAAAAATTTCAATAAAGTTTTAAACTGAAAATCAATCGAAATTTTTAAATTTCTCAATAACTTTAAAGCAAATTATTAAAAAAAAACCACTTCTACATTTAAAATTCATCTTTTATTTTAAAAAGCAAAAGTTTTAGTGATAATAAATTTCCGTAAATTCTTCCTCTAATTTTAATTATATATATATATTAAATTTTAACATATCTTGCAACAATACTTTTGTGTATTAAATTGTTTGTTTTATATAATAGATTTATAGTCAGATGGTTTTTCTGAGCCACATTTCCGCTGCTATATAAATTTAAAAATGAATTTAATACATAAAATATAGACGGACGAATCAAGCTTAAAGCGATTTATGTTTAGTTTAGTTTAGTTATATTAACATCCAATTTTTAAAGCAACACGAGGGCTATTTTGGGACGGATCTCGTAATTTTGAACCATTGTCAGAAGGCGAGGACGACACCTGAACTGGCACCCCCTCTCCACACCACGCCACACCAGCGGGAGGACATTTGGCCTGACAGAATTAACGTGCAAGAGACCCCCTCACACGACGGTTATTCAGTGGAATCGTGTCTCGAACCTGAAACCCCCCGGTTCCGAAGCCGAGACCTTACCACCAGGCCACCGCGGCCCTAATGCGATTTATTATATGAACGTTAAGGATAAGTGGTTTGAATCTTCTTTAATTTATTTTTCAAGTTTTCAAGTTTTAAAAAAATGCTACACGGATAAACAAAGCATGAAATCTTTTTCTTTTGAAAAGAATTAAAAGGAAAAAAACAAAAATACACATGGTTCAGGAAAGATATTTTGTTTAATAGATCTAAAGACACACGATCACTGAACGGCCATCTCGAAATGCGCCCCCCCCCCCTCCATCTCTTCTGCTTCCCCAAAACAACTTACTTCATACATTTATGCATTGAATACAAACCAGGAGTGCATCTCTTTGAGACAAATTTTATTTCTTTCACAAGATACGCGAGCTCTCACGTTCTTCGCTAGAATCGTGTAACAAGAATATCTCCCGGCGGATTCTTGAATCGCTTTGAAGATTTCTCCCTCTCCCTCAACTTGAAGACAAACCTCCTGTGAGCAAGCAGTATCTTGCATCTGTCACCACCCTTGCGTGGAATGAATTACAAGAGAACGTGCACTCCTCGCCACGTCACACGTGACAGATAAGTCGCCGTAAATTTCGAAGCAGGCAACGTGTCAAGACGTTGTGACAACGTGTCGACTCGTGAGAACATCTGCCACTTTTAGCCAGGTAATCGCTTAGGTAATTTGTTTGCCATCTCCCCCCCCCCACACATACACATACACTCATCTATCCCTTCACTGGCATTGAAACGGTTTATGACGAAACAAGTCGGGAGTTCATTCGCTTTTAAAAAAAGGCTGGAAAAAAGTGTTACCTGCAGAAAACAATTTGAAAGAAGAGTGTGAATAAAGATTAAAGTTTTAGGGGTTCATTATACTAATTAGTAATAACATTTAGAAAGGAAATCTATCGACGAAAATGTTAGAAAATATCAAAACTAATAACTCCCCCTCATGAGCAAAGTATATAAAGGACTGCACTCATCAATAATAATAATAATAATAAATGAAAATGAAAATAATTCCTCTCGCAAGCTGGAAGGTAGATTCTTTTGCCCCCGAGTTACTAAACTTATTAATGTTAGAAAAAGTCAAAATAAGGTCTTGGAAATCACTTTTTAGCTCTTAACTTCTAAGGTATTGCAGTCATCGAAAAACTTTAAAAGCAAAAGCAGTTTGTTTTATTGAGGCGCTAATTTGGCTAACTGTGTTTGTTTTTCTTTATTCAATACTAAGAAAGTCATAGCGAAATGAAAATTTCCATCTGCATCATTTTTATCCCATTTGAGATAGATGGCAAATTTATGAACTCGTCCGAGATTTTAAGCCAGTTAAAAATCCAAACAAAATTACTCTAGTTATTCCTGTATCACAAGATAACATGAGCAAAGCTTTGTACGTACACACACGCATATACATCGGTTTTTATAAATATTGCTATTGAGGATCAAATTATTGGTATCAAATAAAGTATTTTATCAAATCTTATAAATAGTGGTAACATTTATTTTATTCATTTCTATTCCTCTTGACGCCACTTTGCTTTGAATGATTTCCCTCTCTACTATCCGATTTGGTGTTAAAGACAGGAAATACAAAATTTCCTTAAAGTAAACAATTTAATACGGAATTTAATATATACTACGACACAGAAAATCTGGGAGGACTAAGAAAAAGTGCTTGATTATATTACTACTCAGTTTCAAAGCAATATTAGGGTTATTTTGAGGAAGACCAAGTAATTTAGAGCCGCAGTCGAAGACTTAATTTGAACTGGCAAACTCTTTTCCACATTTTGGAAACTCCAACGGGAGGATGTTTGACCCCGACGGCTTTAGCAACCCGCTTACATGGTAATTCCTGGTGGAATCGTATTTCGGATACGAAACCATCAGATCTTGAAACCGAAATCTCATTAGGAGGTCACCACATTAATCAAAATTTGCCGCAATTGATGTGAAAACGCGGTAGATGGGAATATAAAAGCGGAATAATATTCAACTATCAGTGGGCCATTTAGTTAAAATGTTTTAACATGTTCACTGTGGCTTGTCGAACTCTTAATACCTCGCTGATAACCAAAATATCACGAGTTTTATATTATCAGAAAATGTGGTGTTTAGGAAGTTCGCGCTATATTTAAAGACTACGGTTCCTCGTTATCTCAGTGACCCTAAGTTGCCGCGATGTCGGAAAGTCGCTATAATTAACAAAAAGACATTCAGAACTCATGCCCGATTTCCTTCAGTATACTATGAAACGCAAAACGCTGGATAATGATTCTGTAACGTTACCCTGTCCCATTTACGCCCTCCATTGTTAAAAGCCTCCAGATTGCTAAGTGATGGATCTCCTTAGCTCTGAGCGTTCGGCGCATCTGGTTATTAGTGCTCAGCTGAAAAATAACAAGTGAGGTTCATTGTTTAAAACTTCTTGCAGCTTCGGGGGAAGGGAGCTTTCGCCCATCTGGATGCAGAGTGGCCCCTTTATGAAGGGATTATCATGAGCTCATTGATGACATTTTCTACACCAGACTGGAGTTTACAAATGAAGGAAATTTTTGTTGGGCGATTGGCCGATGGAGAGCTCACGTAGACAAATGGGAGTAAATTTTTTATATCCTGATCTCAGTGAATAGGCCATCATGGCCGAAAATAATTTATCTACATAATTTAAACATATATTCAACATTCAAAACGTGACACGAACACTGAAAAAGTCTAACATAAGTTTCCTTCAAACGCAGCTAGCTTTGTGCATGCGCAGCTAACTAGCTTTCCATCTAAAATTCCCTAAGGGATTATCATACGTCTGCTGCTCAGCATCTTACAGTAGAAAGGTAGATGAATCTTTCTCATGGGAAGTGAGAAGGCGGAGTTTGGACAGCGATAAAGTGCGAAAAAGGAGAAAAGAGACTTTTTGTATTGTGGACTGCTATTTTTTTACTCTCCACTTTATAGTGGAGCCGTACTGACTAAAACTCTGTTTAGTGTCTTGGAGTATTCTTTTTCTGAATTGATGGATAATTTTTTTTTCACGAACTCTCTTCACAATAAACCTTCAACCTTCGACTGCTGTGTAAACATCAGATATTCAGCCTAGTTGATCTTCTGTATATATATGGTTGTAAATAAAAGAATCGTCTGAAATTCTTCTTTCTTTGATCGATCAGGATCAAGTCATTACAATTCAAAGCGAGGAACACGGGATAGGTGACAGAGAGTAGAACTTAAGCAATTTTCAGTGGTTTTCGAGAATTTGTCACTTACCTCTTCTGCTCTTCTTGGTGCGTTCAGCTGATAACAACATTTACATTAACAACATAAAAGAAGTACTGCATTATCTAAAGTATACGAGAAATTTAATTGACTTGTATTTATGTAGAGATTTAATTAGCGGCCGTCACTATTCCATATTTAGTTCCATTTTGTTGTAATAAATGGCACCATGGATTTTACTGAATACCCTTGATCAAAATGCAACTTCAGGTTTCAAAAAGCAGACGGAGAGAAGGAGGGTCATTTTGCTCCGAATAATGATTATTTAGAACGCAACGTAGTTTTGTCATAAAACACTTGATTAGGCTTCATCCTTGGTGGCATCTAAAGGTGATACTTTTTTCCCTGTTGTAAATAGCCTGTCCTATCATAATTCTTAATGTCTTTTCTGCATTCTTTGCGGTAAATAAATTTAACTTTCTTATTCAAAAGCTTCTTTTCTTCAATCAGTGGTTTTAGACACTGATCTAAACGAGGGTGAATGGGCATTTTGTCCCACCCATTCCTAAATTTATATCAATCCCTTTTGAATCAACACAAATGTTTTGGGATGTCCTTCATGATTTTTAACTATGTTTTGATGAAGAGAACGATTCCTCAAACGTATTCCCCCTATTTACGCAAGTAGAATTGCATTTGGCTCTCGACTTATTTAACATAATCCAGATTCGTTTATGGACCTCGATGGTCTGGTGGTAAGGTCTCGGCTTCGGAACCGGAGGGTTTCAGGTTCGAGACTCGATTCCACCGAAGAACCGTCGTGTGAGGGGGTCTCTTGCACGTTAAATCTGTCAGACCAAACGAGAAATTTAATTGAGACTTATTAAACTGGTGTGGCGTGGTGTGGAGAAGGGGGTGCCAGTTCAGGTGTCCTCCTCGTCATCTGAGCTTGGTTCAAAATTTCGAGGTCCGTCCCAAAATAGCCCTCTTGTTGCTTTAAAACGGGACGTTAATATAACTAAACTAAACTAAATCAAATTCGTTTATAAAGCGATTCATTGGAGGAACGGTTTCGAACCGGAAACCCAAGATCGAAACTTTACCACCAAATGAATGCGGCACAGTATATGATTAAATCGATGGTATATCACTGCCATTGGTTTAATCATGATCTAACTACAGACAGAAGTTTTTTTTTTTTAATGAAAAGTTTTTTCTCCTTTAAGAAGGTTTACACCAAAGAGATTTATTAAAATTTGGAAACAGAAATTTTTTGAGAACATCAGCGGGTTATAATTCATAAACGAGAAACTAGCATTATGTATTGTAGAAATTAAAAAACTGCAAGTCATTTATGCTCATGTTATGATACTGTATTGCAAAAGAATGACAGCTAACTACAAGGCTAATAAATTTTCGAAGGTAAACATTGTAAAAGAAGAAGATTACGACATTGAATAAATTTCGGAGAGTCATTCTGTAGGAAAAAATTCGGTTCTGCAGATCTCATGCATTTCTATTAATAAGATGATGTTAAGGGCTTGCATATTATTTGAGAATTGTGAGATGCATGATAAAAAAAATAATAATCAAAACATTTTAAGGAGGACTTTCAAACCCGACTTATAATTCATTCTTGGGAAATAAGTATTCCCTAGGGAAAGATGTGTTTAAAATTTAATAAGACTTTTAGTAAAAAAAAATTATTAAAACTTTAACATTTTAGATTATTGTTTTGTACATAAACGTACAAAAAAAACTTTTTCTTATGTCACTATTTATTCTTTAATTTTAAGTTTAAAATTTAATTCTAATTTAATTGTGTGTGTGTGTGTGTGTGTGTGTGTGTGTGTGTGTGTGTGTGTGTGTGTGTGTGTGTGTGTGTGTGTGTGTGTGTGTGTGTGTGTGTGTGTGTGTGTGTGTGTGTGTGTGTGTGTGTGTGTGTGTGTG
>JAPMOQ010015486.1:1821209-1832237 GCA_026543055.1 Argiope trifasciata | reverse complement strand
GCTGTACGCAAAAAGAAGAAGGATGAAAGACAGCTTTCGTGGGTGCTAGTGTGAGATGTTACTACGGCAGATTTTGTCTGTATCGTTTTCCTTTAAGTGTCGAGGGAATATTTCAGTGTCTCAGATTTGTTTCTTAAGCCTGCCGTTTCACAGATTTGGTCATAAATCAGACCTTCCGATTCACTGGGGGACCACACTCCCCCATAGCCAAGAGGATGCGTTTCCCCTTCGACCCCTCTTAGAGTCTTTGCTACCTGGGCAGTTTACCGACAAATTGTCGGTAAAGTCGACGGGCAACAAAGAGACCAGAAAACCGCAGGAGGGGTCAAAGAGCGGCACGCGGCTTGTCTGCAGACGGGGTATAGGCCATGTAAACGGCCCTTTAAGGTGGGTTCAGACGAGGCGTATTATTGTCCGCAATAGAAGATCACGCCTACTTCCGGAAAATCATGTGACCACCACGGGACAATGGCAAATGATTGTCCCGTCGGGACAAACGTTGTCCGCGTTGTCTCAAGTGTTCACTTGAGGACAATGCCGGGACAACAGCAGATAGGCGACGTTTGCGGACAATAATAAGCCTCGTGTGAACCCACTTCTAGAAGGTTAGTAAATAATCTGAGGTGTTACATACTCAGCTCATAACCACAGTGAAAAATTCAATGAGGTATTTGTTCAAGTATACAGGGTTCGTCAGAGGAATAGGACCTGATTAAGTCATTGTAAATCTTCAGGCCCCTGTCCTCCCTTTAATTAATCGAAATTAAATGTATTTTAATCATTCTAAATTAATCAATATATACTCAGCTCATGACATCATTTCTACATTATTGTGCTGAAATTCAAACTATTTTTATAACTTCATCAAATAATTAAACACATTTTATTTCATATTTTTTGAAACTAACTATGATATATATTATTCGTTGGTTGCGCTGTTTGGATGAAAACAAAAAGCAAAGAGAAAAAATTGGTGTCATTGACAAACTTAAAAAAGAAATTTTTTTTAAAAATTTAATGATATAAAAATATTTTTTGTGCAATAATATGTTCTGAATTTATAGAGAAAAAAACGTCAAAACTTTTGTCAACTTTTAATTAATAGAAATTCTACCTAAAAAAATAATAAATAAACTTTTTCAAAAAAAATTTACTACAAAAGACGCAAATATACAGGGTGTCCCAAAAAGATTGAAACGCGCTTTAATTCTTTAACTGTTTGAGATAAGTAGGTGATGTAATTTGAAAAAATGTTCAAAATAAGATAGGAAAGAAGATGACATTAAGAAAAAAAATCCACCTATGAATTTTTAAAAGTTACACTTTTTAAATTTTTATACAACCCCTCTATGCAAATTTGGTCAATTAGAAAGTTTTTCCTTTCCATCCCAGAAGACCATTAAAAAAACCTGCATAACTGTATCTTTAAAATTGAGTGAGCTATGCGTAATTGAAAATTGAACGCTGTTTTTAGTGACCATATACCAAAATGGAAATGGAAATTTGCAACAAATTATAAACACATAAATTTTTTATATTATTTACAAAACACATTTTTGCGTATTTACGGTAGATTCAAGATACAGTTTTAATCTTATCAGGGGCAAGTAATTTTATGCCATGTATTCTAAATTTACATTAGAAATTTTATAAGATTTCGTTGAAAATCAATAAAAGCCATTTGACAGATTTTTATAGCCAAATTTATAAAAAAGAAAAATACTGTTAAATTAGTCTGGTAGAATTTTAATTGTTTTCAAATTCATCACATTTTTGTCATGAATTCTAACATTCTAACAAATTAACTGCCAGACGATTTTTGCCTTTCATTTAACTGGAATTTAACCGCTTCTAATACGTGTATATTAAAGTTTTTTTTAATTTTTTTTAAGTTACTTAAAGAAATGCAGACGATTATTTTTCAATTTACTTATTTAGTTCCAAAATTATTTCTTTCCTGTACAACTTAACCAATATTTCCTCGTGCATATCAAAATAAAGTTTAGAAATCATTCATCGATATTGAGTTTCATATTGTCGAAGTAAAAATACTGTAACTAATTTTGCATTATGGTACTTTTAACAAATGACGAACTATTTGAACTAGCAATGGTTTATTCTATTTGCAATAGAAATAATGCAGAAACTGCTCGGGAATTCGGACGACGATATCCCTATTTGCCTGAAATTTCACGTACATTTGTTTATCGGATGATGAGAAGATTGAGAACTACCGGTTCATTTAATCCAAGACCTGGCCCTGGTAGAAATATCTTGTTCAATGAAGACCAAGAAATTGATATTATTGCATATTTTTCTTCCAACCCACGATCAAGCATTCGAAAAGCAAGTGCAATTACAGGATTACCTAGGACGTCAATCCATAGAATGCTTGAAAAACACAATTGGCATCCATTTTGTATTCATGGACTTCAAGCACTCCATCCCTCTGATTTTAACCGACGTGTAGCAATCTACAATTGGTTATTAATCCAACAGGACACAGATTCAAACTTTGTCAAGAACATTATTTGGACTGATGAATGTTTGTTTACGGAAAATGGACACATAAATGCACACAACGATCATTATTGGAATGATACAAAACCATTTTTTGTACAGGAAATACATCACCAGAGAAAGTTTTCTGTGTCCGTATGGTGCGGAACGGAAAACTGATTGGTCCAGAGTTTTATGAAGGAACACTTACAGCTATAAAATATTTGCAACTTATTTTAAATGGCATAGTAACAGATACTTTGGAGACGACACCATTGTCATTAGTAAAAAAAAATGTATTTTCAACAAGACGGAGCGCCTGCACACAAGTCTATAAATGTAACAAACTGTCTCAACGAAAACTTTTTAAATGTATGTTCGTTTTATTTATTATTATTTTTTTATGTTACACTTCTTACAATCTTATGTTGTCAAAACTGTTTAACTCCATCAATAAGGACTTTATTTAAATGCCATTTTTTATTTCTTTTACGCTTATTATCTTTTTTTGATCGAAGAATTTCTATTATCAATTTGGATATGTTCCCTATTTTCACCGACGAAAAGGTCTTTCAAGTGGTATGGAAAAGTGACATAAGTCAAATTTTTTTCTGTGTTATTATTCAAAAAGTTTTAAAGATACAGTTATGAAATTATTTTTAATGGTCTTCTGGGAGGAAAAGGAAAAACTTTCTAATTGACCAAATTTGCATAGAGGGGCTGGATAAAAATTTACAAAGTGTAACTTTTTAAAATTCACAGGTGGATTTTTTTTCTTAATGTCATCTTCTTTCCTATCTTATTTTGAACATTTTTTCAAATTACACCAGCTACTTATCTCTAACGGTTAAAGAATTAAAGCGCGTTTCAATCTTTTTGGGACACCCTGTATACTGAATTAAATAGCTTCGGATCAAACAGCCTATTCTACAGTAGATTTTGAACGATTTTTTTCACAATGTACGTCGTAATTTACAGACATTATGTATGCCCATATATATGTTGTTAATTAAAATAAAAGGTTGTCAAAATCAAGCAATGTCAATTAAATTTAACAAAATTTTGTTGAAAATTAAAAATTTTTAACAAAAGTGGCAATTAAATGCAAAGCAGTTATACAATGTTATCTAATAAAACTCAGATCAGTTTTACAAAAGTGAAACTAAGTAATTATTGATCCAGAATAAAGTTTGATATTTCAATAATCCTGATCAAACAGGAGTGTAACTTTACTAACACTGTGTTCAATTTTCGATGAACTCATTTGCTAAAAAGTCACCTTTGCTCAACGATTTAATCCGACTCTGCATACAAACATTAACAACAACAACAAAAATGTAAAACAGCTACAGTAACACACAAAAGTTGTTCCAAAACCTCTTGTTCCGAATTCAAATTACATGTCAGCGCCGCTAAAAAATAAAACCATCTTTATGACCAGCATTCAGACCATTTCCCATCTTCTAATAGTGCTCTCATCCAGCCCGGCCGGTCTACGAACATACCTGACCTCACACATTCCTCTCATTCTATGTATATTACCTAGCCCCGTGCGGGCCCAGACAGCATGTGGCTGAAAATTGCCAGCAAACGACCTTTCTCTCGGTCTCAGTCAATGACCCGAAAAAAGAAGAATCCGTCCCTCTGCAGACCCTTCCGAGAGGCCAATCCTGCAGTGCGTTTTTCTCTCATCCCTCGCTCTAGACGCCGGCCTCCCAAGTCGGTTGTCATGGTAACGACCATCTCCGGATTTTCCAGCATTTTGGAACGCTATTCTTCGCTTTCGGAGCGTGAATTGAGAGCTCTAAATAAATCGTCTGGTGTGAACTTTAAATATTTTTTTTCTGAAAGCAGATGTTTTCATGCAGGAAAAAAAAAAAAACGGAAAAAAATGAAGCTTAAATATCGTTTCGTGTTTTAGATAAACAATACCTTTTTTTTAAATTAGGAATTTATCCTACTATATTGGTTAAAATGGCCAGACGAACTAGATTAATTGGTGTAGCACTAATTTTTATTTTTATTTTTATTCATTGATTTGGTCATTGAACAAATAAATGATTGAACTCATTCCGATTTTCAACGAAATTAGATTTTAAACTTCATGGAGACTGTCGAATATTGTTCGAAATATGAATTCGTTCAAATTTTGTTTTATTTTTATTTTTAAACTAATAATTTATATCGAATTGAAAATCTATATATATTAATTAGATCTGTAAAGAATCTAAAGAGAAGTTATGTATCTAAAAGTATCTTTAACTTTTACCATAATTTATTTTACAGCATGATGGCTGTTCTATTCTTTTAAGTTTTTAAATTATTATTGGAATTACTATCCTTAACTTTTTCGAAAGTTGATTTTTTTTTAAATCCAAGGTTGGCCATATCCTTTAAATTCAGAATTCCCGAATTACAGCTCAGAAATTCGGGACGATTTAGATTTTAAAAACAATTGTTTGAAAATATCAATAATAAGCATGCTATAAATACTTTTCCTCACTGAGCTGTTCAGTATTTTAATTAAATTCTCTGGACGTTCTTCGTTTCTTCTGAATACCCAAAATCCCTCACCTGGTCGATTTGCATCGTAAAATCCACTATAGAATGCCGAGACGGTAAAATAAATGGTGTATAACATTCCACCTAAATGTGATTTGACGAATCATTTTTGCTAGTGACAACTGTCATGCTCCTCTTACAGTGAAATGTAAATTTTTGGCTTGTATTTTTCGTTCTCTTCCCCCCCCCTTCATTAAAAAAATTGTACCTTTTGTTATAATTAATAATATAGCCTTGTTGTGTTGAAGGCGTTGAATACAGATAATTAAGTTAATAGACACGAGAGAAATGAGCAAACTGCCTTATAAAATAGATTACCTAATAGAAATAAAGTTGTTGCACTTGAATTTCTCTAAGTGGATTTCATTATAGTTAGTGATTCCCATTAAATATTTTGTGTCTTCAGCATTTTAATTCTGAAGCATTTTAAGATAATATTTTCTTTTACAATAACCTTTTTTATATTATTATAAATGATACCTGTAATAGTTATATATATAATAAAATATACCTTTAATAATTCAATATTCTGCTATGCGCATCCTGTGGTGCGTGTGTTTTTTTCCTTGAGGGAGGAATGTCCTGAAGTTTGCATCTTAGCAACATAGACATAGATTGGGGATCTGGAGGTTTATACATATGTTTAATCAGAAAAAAAAAATGATGGCCAGTGATTTGTGGGTTGATTATTTTAGGCAAGGTTCATACTGAACATCTTAAGTACCCCCCCCCCCCACACACACACACCAGTAGAGCTGAGCCTTGACTGCTAATTCAAAAATAAAATTAAATGAGTTGCTTTTGCTTTTTTAATTGATATGCTGCTGATTACTTAAGTGAGCTGTGTACTGTATTATAAAGTTTTGGTACTACTGTATTATAGAGTGTAATAATAGTCATACAGTATTATAAAGCAGTATTGCTTTCATTAACTGCATTATTAATAACAGTAATATTGTATTATAAAAGAGTATTGCATTTATTATACTGCAATATAGAGCATAATAAGCAGTAATACAGTAATGTATTTATTGTACAGTAAAAGCTCCTTTTTCGCTCTTCCTTCATTCGCGTTTTCAGTATTCGCGTATTAATAAAATGCCACCCAATCCCTATATTCGCGGCTAAAAATTTCTTTATTCGCGGATCTAATAAGTGCATACATCATAATAAAAGGATTCCAATAGGTATCCAACCCAATATCCTTTGTAAATGCCGTCAAATGGACTAATAAAAAAAGTAAAATAGATCTTATTACAACTTTGCCTAAAGTATGTTGTTAAATGATATCGCCGAGGACTGAAACCGACTTGGAGGAAATGTTAAATTCACAGCCCATTGAAGAAGAGGCTTCAACAAGAACTGGAAACGTGACATTTCATTTGAAAAATCTTAGTGAAGGTTTAAGAATGGCAAATGAGCTTTGCGATTTCTTTATGAACATTGATCCGTCTATGGAAAGAAGTCTTATTTTTAAGAGGCAAATTGCAAATGCGACTGCTGCGTATCAGTCTGAATGGAAGGAGCTTTTAAAAACTGCCAAGCAAGAGAAAATTACAAAATTCTTCAAACCATTGTCTAAGCTTTAAGATAATTAATCAAAATGTTCCAGAATTTCAATTAAAATAATCTTTTAAATACATTCGTTTTTGTTTTTTTTAATTTTGTCCTCCTAGGAGCATATCTCGTATAATCCCATATAAATTACCATTCCGTATTCACGGTTTCAGTATTCGGGGCATATTTATGGAACATATACCCCGCCAATAAAGAGCTTTTACAGTACTGTATTATAGAGAGCTGCATTATAGGATTACTTTGAAAAGTATATTATTACATAAAAGACAATTTAAAATAATTCCAAACAGTAAACTTTAAAAAAAATTTGATGGTACTGTGCCGTTTTAAAAGAAACAATGCTCCTTTTATATCTCTTATCCCTTTAAAAGAAAGAATAATAAAACGAAACTAACTTTTTGACCTTGAAGTTTGACATTATTATCAGAGTTGCCAAATTTAGTAAGGTAATAAGCGCGACATTCTATTCATAGCAAAAACTCAAATAATTTTAATTTGCATTTATATGCTTACTCGTTTTGATAAAATAACATCATGTCTCTCTCTACCTGTGTGAGAGAAAGCAATTATCCATTTAAAAAACAGGTAATTCGGTCAACTCGGCAAAATAAAAATCATGACCGACTGAATGTATGTTGATGGGATCGTTTATATCGCAACACGGAGATGCCATCTAAACGTATGGCTTACCAGAAATTGCCATTTTTTAAAAAATTTATTGTTCACGTGCTTAATATATACAGACATAAAATATCTTGCAAAAAGGATTAATTTTATGATATATAGCAACAAAATTATTATTTATCTTTCACAATTTTTGAGAATTTCAAGGATGTAATTTATCAAGATCATCAATTGTCTAAAAAAATTGAACCTTTTTTTGTTTTGTTTTGTTTGAATTTTTATTCCTGATTGCGTAATTTTGTCTACTTTTTTAATTATTTTACTTGTGAGTTATTAGTTGAATTTAAAAAATATTTAATAAAATTTAGGTATTTTTATTTATTATAGAGATTCGATTCTATTCTTATTAAAAATGAAAGCGAAAACTAACGAAAATATTATTGTTCAAAACTGAATTTTGCGCCATTTTAAAATTTTGAAAAATTGGATTTTTTTATTATATTTATTATTATTTTTTTTAATTATATTTATTTCATTTTTTTAAATTTTGGAATATTATCCAAACATTAATTTATTAATTTATAAATTTTATATTACATTGATTTATAAAATACTAAATTTTAATAGGAGTGGCATTGATTTCAATTAGAGAATTAGACTAATAATTTATTTATTATAGTATAAATAAAATTCTTTGTAATCTGAAACACATAATTCGATTCCACTCTTACTAAAAATGAATCAGAAAACTAACGAAAATATTATTGTTCAAAACTAAATTTTGCGCTATTTTAAAATTTTGAAAAATTGGATATTTTTATCATTGTATATTTATTTCATTTTTTAAATTTTGGAATATTATCCAAACATTCTTAATTTATTAATTTATAAATTTTATATTACATTAATTTATAATTCAAAATTTTAATAGGAATGGTATTGATTTCAATTGGAGAATTAAAATAATAATTTATTTATTATAGTATAAGTAAAATTCTGTGCAATCTAAAACACATAATGGATATTCAGAAGAAATCTCAGAAAAGATTTCATGCTAGGGCAGCCAATACAAAAGTTTTAAACTAAACCCATTCTGATTTAAATTAGAAATATTTGATTTAAAAAAAATTAAAGGATCACAATAATTTTGTCCCCCTTAACACTTCCTTATGTCCTCCTACTACACCACTGATTGCCGCCCCTGGTTATGACAGCAATTTCTACGAAGAATGAACAAATGAAAAAAAATTAAAGAGCCCTAAATACTGATAACTTTTTTTTTACTTCCATGAATGACTCTGAGAGTAAAAGCGAATTATAGTAAAAATTCTAGGAAGATCAACCACATCCGGTTTTCCAAATACACTCATTATTTTTCGGAAATGTTTTAAAACAACAATAAAAACACTCTTGCAGGATTCATTCTAACAATCCATGGCGGAAGTTCCTCACCGGGAAAGAAAAAAAAAAAATCTCAGCCCTTTGCAATGCTTTAATGGTAGACAATGATCACAATTTAGTTTTTCGGAAGCTGCAGCAGAACTATAAATCAAAGTATTGCTTTCCCGCACGAGCTAAAATACCTATAATTTCTGACCAGTGTCCGAATTGGTCACGACTGGATATCGTAAATCTGTATGACCGCAAAACGATCGCGACTTGTGGGAAATTATCACGGAAGATCCCGGCATTTTTTGGAACACTAAAAACGTAAATTAGGATAAGTAGTTTCGAATGACATTTTTTTTAAATCATAACTATAAGTAAGACTAAAAATAATAGCATCTAACTAAATAGAATTTCAAAAGGTTTCTTTTTTAATCTACGATAAATTTATTGGAGCAAAAGTTAAGAAATTATTTTCAGTCACATAAAAACTAACAATTCATTTCTACAATACATAAACCGAATTCAAAACATTGGATTAAAAAATATTTTTAATAAAAAAAAAAAAAGAATATTAAACACTTTACTAAGAAAGAACTTTGGAAAACTGAATAAAATAAAAGCAATGATAAGGCATTTTGTAGAAATTCACATTTTTTTCGCTCAGGATTATTTTCCTTTCCTTTTATTTATTTCAATTCTTCTTATCAAATACATTCTTTTATTTATTTCAACTATTCCCACCTTCTAATTTTTTTATTTCGTTTATTTTAAAGAAAAAATCGCTTCAAGATTAAATAGACAATCTAAGATATCGTTTCTAGTATGATTTTATTCAGATTATTTACATTAAAATTCAGAACACTGGATTAAAACACTTTACAGCTGCTTTTATAGCTGAAATCGTCAAACGATTTAATGAAAATTGATTATAAAAATAAGAATTATTTCTTTTGCTGTTTTTGAAGATTTATTATTTTCATTTTTTCCCTTAATTTTGTTCATTTTAATTCCTTTTTTTATTTATTTGTTTAATCTTTAAGATTAAATAGAAGGAAAAAAATTAAATACCATTTATAGATTATTTTATTAAGATTTATGTTGAAAAACTGATTGAGGGATTAAATAATCAAGAGGAAACTGAATTAATTTTTTTTTTTTTCTTTTCCAGCTGTGGATTGTTTTTTTATCAGCCATACTGTAAGACAAATAATAATATAACTTAGAATCATTTGTTAATCTCTTCGAATCAATTCATTTTCACATAATATGCATCAAATTCACAGTGGCAATTTATATTTGGAATCCGTTGCTCATTTATTTCATCCGTTGCTCATCAGAGGAAAAAGAATATGGGAAATATGTACAATATGTATAATTGTTCGCAAGATTACTTGATTCAAGTCATTTCTAACGATTTTAATCTGAATCTAATGTAATAAAATGGTTTTCTTAAAATCAGAACAAAAGAAACGTCTAAATAATAACTTAATTTATTGATTGCAATTATTTTAAAGGACAAATTAGTTTTAGATTTAATATAGGGAAAAATTAAAATGGATTTATTATATCATTTTATTCAGATTATTTACATTAAAATTTTTAAAAAATTACTGTCGTGTTTAAAATTATGAAATTACATTAAAGTAATTTAATTATTACAAATGAAAACTACTGAAACTCCTCTAATATAATTGAACTTTATAAATATATTAAAGATAATTAAAAATGAAACTTTTATGAAATAAAATTTATCTACCTTCGTTTTTATCCTTCAGAGATTTGCTCTTAAAAATTGAATAAACTTTCTACAAGGAGTCTCCATTAGGAATGAGCTGCAGTATCCGCTGAACTTATTTTAGACAGATAATTATTTGTTTTCTTTATTGAATTTATCTAATTTTATTCTATGACATTTTAATGATCTTTGCTAACTCTGACCTCAGGAAGAAAGATGAAAATAAAGTAAAAACATAAAATAAGACAGGAAATGAGCCAACATGCAAAAGACACGTAAGTCACCTATTACCCACAGTGCTAATTGATTGATTGAAAGAAAAATGCAGGTTATTTTTGTCCCCCCCCCTTGTGAATTCAGCGGCGCTGGTGCTGCACTAAAGCAAACCTGCCGGCAACGTAATTTTTCTTCCACTTGCATCTAAAATTTATCTTCACTCCCAACCTCTCTCCCTTTTAAAAAATTTTTTTTTCGACTGCCTGATTTTTTTTATACTAGAAGGTTACACGTTTGAGTTTCAGTTAGATTTGGATTGGTTAGATTATTTTTAGATAACGCAGCCGGAGAAATGCTTATAAAATCTTGATTGATTGAGTGTGTGTGTGTGTGTGTGTGTGTGTGTGTGTGTGTGTGTGTGTGTG
>JAPMOQ010015486.1:1799906-1814895 GCA_026543055.1 Argiope trifasciata | reverse complement strand
TGTGGTCTATAACCAGCGTTTTTAACGTAGTCGGATACCTTAAAATATAAAAATTAATACCTAGCAGACAATCGAAGATATTTGGAGTGCGTCGAGATATGCCGTGGATATTTCATAACACGGGAACTTCTAAATCAAAATATTGGCAATGGTGTAGGGAAGATCAATAACGCTTTGAGCATTGTGAGATTATTTCGACTCTAGTTGTCATCAGTGATTTGAGCATGAGTAAATGCCGTCTAATGCATAGTAATGACTTTCGATCTCATCAAAGTCATAACCAATGCCTAAAGCAGAGGTTCCCAACCTTATTTGAACTGTTGCCTCCTTTTCTAATGAATATTTCAATATCGCCCAACTCCCACTCCAGATAAATAAGAGTGTACATAATGCATGGTGAAAACAAGAATTAAAAAAAATTCTAATAGATAGAATATTGTTGGAATTGAAACACTACTGAATTTCTTCTTTATTTAAAAAAAGAGGAATAAAATTTTTAGTTTACCTGTCATAAGGACAGGCAGGGATTTTGATGATACGAATTAATTCCTAAAAAACCAATTAAAATCATAAAAGACCAATCAAAACGCATACTTAATTATATTAAAAAGTATTTTTATTACAATTTAAAGACATCGAATTTCTAACTTAACTAATGTGAAAGCTGAATTTGATGCGTTTTAAGGAGCTGGTTAATATCAGGCTCGATTTCTCTCAAAAACAATCGTGAGTCGCCGCGATCGTGAGCCGATTTCTCTTTTTTGTTACCAATGTTGCCTCAGCACTAAATCCACGTTCTGCAAAATATGAAGAGAGGAATTATATCAGAAGTTGTTGAACAATCGACCATAATCCTGAATGCAGTTGGGAAATCGGACTTCTGCAACCAAAACTCCTGATAGTCATTCTTGAATTTAATTTTTAATTCCTCATTTGTCGTCATTTCTGCTGGTTCTTCTTCTAAGCCAAAATTCTTGAATTTCTACAGCTAAAATTCTTGAATTTAATTTTTAGATCCTCATTTGTCGTCAGTTCTATTAGTTCTTCTAACTGAGATGATCCTGCTGTGTGGACATTGGAAAAACGATCCAAAACCCAGTCTAGTATGTCCATGTTTAAAATGTCCTGGAATCATTCCTTGTAAACTGTATTTGGTTAATCTTCTAACGCCCCTTCGTACCATATCAAAGCTCCCTAATTTTCTCTGGTTCTTTTCCGCCCCCCTGAAAGGTTCAGATGCCCACAAAGTTGGGAACCTATGGCCTAAAGTGATACTTCAAGTTTTAAACAGAGATTGCGGACTCGAACCTTCGTAGTCCTCAGAATTTCGGATGCCAGAAAAATGCCATTAACTCCATAACGCTTGGATATTATTTAGACAACAGAAAGGTTAAATAAAAATAATAATAATTATTTTTGAGAACAGCTGGAATAAGTGAAAAAAAGGTTAAAGTAATGTTAAAATTTAAAGTTCAAATCTACTATCGCATATTTTTCGACCCAAATTTCTCTTTAACTTCAATTTTCTCAAAACTTTTATTTTCTTTAAAATTTTCCACCGTTAACATGATATCTCAAAAACTACTAGAGGTATTTACAAAAACCTGTTAGAGTGTGTTTTAAATAATATGTGCAATGAAAAGAACCAAAAGTTTTTAGTGTTGGTGAAATATTTTTCCATTTATAGGAGTTTTCGGAAAAAATAAGGTGCGAATTTATGGAAAAAAATGCATATATATGCATATTTTTACCATTAACTTATTTGCATTTCAAATGTTTTCTTAGATTTTGGTTCATTTCATTCATCATTATATTCCAAACCTTGTGTGCAAAGAAAAATATGATTATTGCATTACAATTTTGAGTAGAGTGTTAACCGTTTTGGTTCAATTTCATTAAAATTTGCAACAAATTTTCTTATTTCTTAAAATATATTATATTTTCGAAAGATTTTTTTTGTATTTATAGTGTTTATAAAAAGCAATACAACTAAAAATTCTTAATAGTTTTTAAAGAATCCAATTTTTAAAAAATTGTCCTTCGAACGTATCGGATACCTTAACATATTAGCAATATTTCGTCATCATGGCACTCCAAAGATTCGTTCTTCTATCACCCAACCTTTTGATCTCTGGTCGAAATCAAATGAAAAGTAATATGTTTATTTTAGTTTATTTAAACATAATTTGATAAATATATGCAGAAAATGCTATGATTTAAGCTTTATTCATCATAATATTTTACAAATTGGCCATTGGACCGGAATTTGAATACATATGCTGTATAAATTCAATCCTGTATAAATAAAGATAATTTATTGATTTAATGATTTAAATATTGCAAACGATCATAGAATCCTTTCCCTTGCATTTATTTTTTAAAGAAAATATCACATTTTATATTTTTTATTTTATCCTGTCACGAGCTGGAAGTTTCATTTCTTAAGATTTAATTTGCGATGATAGTTGTTTTTTGTTTTTTAATCTGAACTTCCGTCATTGTTTTCTTTTATTTTATCCAGTCACGTGCTAAAAAAACATACTTAAAATATTTCTTTAAAAGTTCGTTGAAAATAGAAGCTTAAGTTATACATTATAACATTGATACCATTAGAAAGCTAATTTTTTAATCTTTAAATTAATGTAAAAACCATGTTTGTGCGATAATATTTTCGAAAGTTATAGCGGAAACACGTCGAAATTTCGCTTAAATTTTAATTAATTCAAATTCTACTTAAAAATTCGAAAAATGGGCTCATAGTTGCACATTCCCGAGCTCCAACGTATACATGTACCAAATTTGTTAGCTGTAGCACCAATGGTCTAGCCTGCAGAGCGCCAACACACACACACACACATAGAGCTTTATTATAAGTATATAGATATAGATATTGCATTCAATTACCATTATACAATATAAAAGCATTACTGAAATGCTTTACAAATAAAATATACAGTTAGCATTCATTGGAGTGCATTCCGTAATACATAATTATAGATCTATATCCAGTTACATTTGAAACGAAACATTTGACACAAACACTCAAGCTTTTCAACATTTGAACTCCTGTTTTCTCACATGAAATCTATTTTCATCACATTATCAGCGACAGAAGTTTTCAGCTTCTTTCCCCCCCCCCTCAACAGAATGTCACGCTTTTGTGAAACAAGTGCACGCGTCGTTAACATCGCTGTTACTTAGGAGACACGACTCAAGAATGTTGTTTGCTGGAATAACTAGCGACGAGACACACTTATTAATTCTTTTTGTCACGAGTTATTAATTTATTTCGTGGGAAAAGATAGCAGTTTGAGCCTGGCTTTCGGGTGAATATCGTTTTCAGGTCGCATAACTCGTCAAGGTTTGAATAAAGCCATGGATGTGTAAAATAACGGCGTTTAACACTAGAAAGACGGAGACTTACTGTATACAGAAAAGCTTTTTATTCACGGAGTATACGTCTCATAAATATGCCGCGAATACAGAAACCGTGAATACGGAATGGTAATTTATATGGGATTATAGGAGATACGTTCCTAGGTCACAAAATAAACAAAAAACAAATACATAAAAAATCTATTTAATTGAAGTTTTTTAACATTTTGATTAATTATCTAAAGGCTTAGTCGGTGGTTTGAAGAATTTTGTCATTTTCTCTAGCTTGGTAGTTTTTAAAAGCTCCTTCCATTCAGACTGATACGCTGCAGCAGCATTAGCAATTTGCCTCTTAAAAATAAGACTTCGTTCCATAGACGGATCAATGTTCATAAAGAAATCGCGAAGCTCATTTGCCATTCTTAAACCTTCACTAACATTTTTCAAATTAAATGTCATGTTTCCAGTGCTTGTTGAAGCCTCTTCTTCAATGTGCTGTGAATTTAACATTTCCTCCAAGTCGGTTTCAGTCAGATCTTCATCTTGCGATTCAAGCAATTCCTGAATGTCACTTGATTCTATCTGTTCGAACTCATCTCGTCCTAGTCCATTCACGATTTCGGCTATGTTTGCAGTTTGCATTTAACAACATACTTTAGACAAAGTTGTAATAAGATCTATTTTACTTTTTTATTGGTCCATTTGAGCGCTTTACAAAGGATATTGGGTTGGATACCTATTGGAACCCTTTTATAATTATGTATGTACTTATTAGATCCGCGAATAAAGAAATTTTTAGCCGCGAATATAGGAATTGGGTCGCATTTTTTTAATCAGCGAATAGTGAAAACGCGAATGAAGGAAGCGCGAATAAGGAGCTTTTACTGTACCTATATTGCCCCAAAGCAGTCAAAATGACTGTATTGTGAAAGAATAACTAACGTGTAAACAAATTTGCTTAAAATTAATTTTAATATTTCTTATACTATTTACAGTCATATAGCAAGTTATTAGTAAGTATTGACAATAAAAATATTTACTTCATTTGGAACAAAAAATAATTTATTCGTTATTTGTACATTTTAAGCAAAAGTAAGTTAAAATCGTTTTAAGTGTACATCTTCCGCAAACATACTTTTGACATTTTTCACATATATTATTAGCTCTGTTTTTGTTGCAAAGTCGTACTTGACAAAATTTTCGTTTGTTTGAATATGTTGTATTTGATGTTTGTGGGTCCTCATTTTCTGATGGCCGGCCTGGCATAAAGATTCGAATGACGAGTAACGAACAAGTGACGGTAATCAAAAAATACATAACTTGTTATACGAAATCGGAGCCGATCCGATTTCATATAATCAGATTGGCTCTGATTTCTTATAAGAAATTTACTCAATTCAATAATAAAAGTCATTTGATTATTTAAAATTTTCCAAGTTGTCAAAATGACTACTTTTAGGCAATACAGATATAACAAATATATTTACTGGAAATGAAAGAAGGGGGGGAGGCAACTACAATGATTAATAAACGCATTTATATGTTGCACAAAAAGTCATAAAATTCTAAGAAGCTGTGTCATTATGTACACAATTGTTTTTCTAACTGAAATTGAAAAGCAGTCAAAATGACTGCCTCAGATAATCTAGTGTTAAATAATCTGTACATTTTCAAAAATATTTTCATCTTAAATGGAATTGAATTGTATAATTTTTAAATAAAAAAAAAAAAAATTCGAAACACTGCCTTTGATAGAATGACAATTTTTTTTTTTTTAGATTGATATTCAAATGTTTCATTCATTTGATTTGGAACTTTTCGTAGGTTATTTTGAGACAATCACTTAAAATTAAGTTAAAGGCTAAAAATGCTAAACAATGTAAATGAAAAAGAAATTCAAACGTTATTTTTCACAATTAAGTATGAAATGAGCTATGCTTTATAACGCGGTGAAAGATAAAACTACTTTATAGTAACTTAAGGTATCCGACTACATACAATTTACAACAAGTTTTATATATATATATATATATATATATTTTAAACTATGGTAATTAAATGTGCTGTAAATTACGCTATAAATGCAATAAAATTATTTAAAAACGTAATACTTTTTAGAGAAAAGAAAACGTGTAGTAAATTCTAATTACATTTAACCAAAATGGTTAACACTCTACACAAAATTGTAATGAAGCCATCCTATTTTTATTTGTACGCAAGTTATAAAATACAATGATGAATGAAATGAACCAACATCTAAGAAAAATTTCGAGATGCAAAGAATTTATGGGTAAAAATATATGCATATATGCATTTTTTCCCCTAAATTCACTACTTAATTTTTCTAAAAACACTAATAAATGAAAAAGTATTTTACCCACAATAAAACTTTTGGATCATTTCATTGTCCATACTATTAAAAAGCACGCTGAAATGTTCATGTTAATACCTCTGTTAGCTTTGCATATATCTATCTATTTTGGGACGGACCTCGTAATTTTGAACCACGGTCAGATGACGAGGACGACACCTGAACTAGCACCCTCCTCTCCACATCACGCCACACCAGCGGAAGGCTGTTTGGCCGGACAGATTTAATGTGCAAGAGACCCCCTCAACCGACGGCTCTTCGGTGGAATCGAGTCTCGAACCTGAAACTCTCCGGTTCCGAAGCCGAGACCTTACCACCAGGCCACCGCGGCCCGGTCGATAACCAGGGTTTTCAAAGTAGTCGAAAACCTTAAGTAATGCAAATGAGCAAGTTAAATGGTCACTAGTGTGACGTCTTTATAGGCTAATCGCCCTTGTTTTTGAAATTTTTTTGGAACTTGCAAAATTTATCACTTTGCATTCTCAATAATAATCAGGTAAAGGGGAAGATACCTAACTGTATTGTGCCTTTCCCTCTCTCAAATTTCATGCCACATTATTAGAACATTTGACTTTCTACTTCAGATTTATAGTAAAACATTTCATTTTCTACTTCAGATTTAAAGCTCAACAGGTTTCTATATATGATTGATTTTTGAAGGAATCGAGTTTCGAAACTTTGAACCAAAGCAATGTCACAAGTCACTGTTGTGCTTCTGAAAGTTTTATTCATTTCAGTTATATTAGCCTTCCGCTTCAAAGCAATACTAAAGCTATTTTGGGATGGCCTTGGTGATTTTGAACCTCGGTCAGATGTAGTTGACAACGCTTGAACTGGCATCTTCAGGTTCGAGACTCGATTCTATCGAAGAACCGTCGCGTGAGGGGTTCTCTGGCACACTAAATCTGTCAGGCCAAACGTCCTCCCGCTGGTGTGGTGTGGAGAGGGGGTGCCAGTTCAGGTGTCGTCTTCGTCATCTGACCGTGGTTCAAAATTACGAGGTCCGTCCCAAAATAGCCCTCATGTTGCTTTAAACGGGACGTTAATAACTTTAAAAAAAAAAAACTCCTCTTTTCTAAAGTTTTGCTCCACACTAGCAGGGGGACGCCAGGCTACGACAGATTTAACGTGAGCCAGACTTGCTTATACGACGATTCTGCGGTAGAGTTGAGTTTCGAAATTGAAACCCTCCAGTTCCAAGATGTAACCTTACCAACAGACCACTGCAGCCTTTAATGCGTCAAATTACTATCTTAATTTACAAGCGCACAAGTTTCAGTGAGGGTGAAAACATCAATTCGCATAAAAGCAACACCTAAACAGTTACCCAGATCTAAATACATACACAATGTAACATGTTGTAAATATTTAACTCTGTTTACTTTTTATTTTACGTATGTGTTCAATTTATGATTGTGCAATACTATTTTCAGTGTTTGAATTTAAACCGTCCGCCTATAACCTAGGAATTATTTGTTTTGTTTGATTTAGCTAGTCCTGTGTGGCAACTATGTGTATTTTGTTTTTGAATATGTTATTTCGTTTATAAAGAGCTGTGGTGTAAAATCAAAGTGTTTGATTGCAATTAAGAACACTGATTTATTCACATTTCGGAAGTATATCACTCATCTGGGGATCTTTTGATCACTTGAGTGAATTGTAATTGAAAAGGCATCCGCAAAGATATTTTTTACTGCCATTTTTTCATGCACAATAGCAACGTGTAAAAGTTTCGTATGTTGTCACTCGAACCATACATATTTTGGAAATTCGGTGGTAGATCTTTAGTATCCGCAGCCTCCTTCGAATTCAAAACTTTCACATCTGGTTTATAGGCATCTACAATCGATGGCAATTTATATTGAAAGCTACAGTAAAAGCTCCTTATTCGCGTTTTCACTATTCGCGGAATAAAAAAATGCGACCCAATTCCTATATTCGCGGCTAAAAATTTCTTTATTCGCGGATCTGATAAGTACATACATAAAAGGATTCCAATAGGTATCCAACCCAATATCCTTTGTAAATGCCGTCAAATGGACCAATAAAAAAAGTAAAATAGATCTTATTGCAACTTTGTCTAAAGTATGTTGTTAAATGCAAACTGCACACATAACCGAAATCGCGAATGGAATAGGACGAGATGGGTTCGAACAGATAGAATCAAGTGACATTCAGGGATTGCTTGAATCGCAAGATGAAGATCTGACTGAAACCGACTTGGAGGAAATGTGAAATTCACAGCCCATTAAAGAAGAGGCTTCAACAAGCTCTGGGAAGGTGACATTTAATTTGAAAAATCTTAGTGAAGGTTTAAGAATGGCAAATGAGCTTCGCGATTTCTTTATGAACATTGATCCGTCTATGGAACGAAGTCTTATTTTTAAGAGGCAAATTGATAATGCTGCTGCAGCGTATCAGTCTGAATTGAAGGAGCATTTAAAAACTACCAAGCAAAAGAAAATTACAAAATTCTTCTAACCATTGCCTAAGCCTTAAGATAATGAATCAAAATGTTCAAAAACTTCCAATTAAATTGACTTTTGTATATATATATATATATATATTTATTTTGTCACCTAGGAATGTATCCCCTATAAACCCATATAAATGACCATTCCGTATTGACGGTTTCTGTATTCCCTGCATATTTATGGAACATATACCCCGTGAATAAAGAGCTTTTGCAGTACATAGAATTCTACAAACTGAAAAAAAAATAGTATATTTTTTTAACTAAACAATTTTTGTTTGAAGTACGATTCCGTTTAAGGTCATTATTATAATATAGAGACTGGACGCGATCAGTTAAAGGAATTCGTGCCAATGACACTTAAATCATTATTGTTGTATGTGAAAATAATAAAATCTTTAAGAACGCTACATTGCATTTTTTTTAACCTACAGACCATCAATTGAATTGTTCTCCGAAAATAAAATATTAATCCTCTTCTTATCTTAATTTCGAATCCGAAATTATTTTTCTACAATAATGGAATTTATTTTCGTGATGACTTTTCTTTCATCGAATGAAACAGACGATAAAGTATAGAAATAGTTTTATTGTGGCAACATCTCGCGTGATAGTTGAAACAATTAAAGTAGTTTATTGTGCCATCAAACGAATTGACAATGAGCGATGTAGAAGGAAAAAATCGTCTGCCGGTCAATTAATGTTCTATAATCTTTACGGCATTCTTCCTTTTGGGATTACGATATTTAAAGAGCTGTCTATGATCGTCACAAATAAGAACTGATTGATATAATATATCATAAATAAATCATCTCTGCTGAACTAGATTGTAAATAGAGGCTAATGAAGACTAAGTAATAAATTTTGTAACAGTTTACCATAAATATTTCAATTTCTTCTTTCTGGTATTTGAAGTTTCCAATTTGTATTTTATTCATCAAAATATTTGAAATGGGGAGTTTGATGAAATAACACCGTTTTCTCCACATCGCAATCCGAACAAAAACTTTTTTTAAATTATTTTTGATTATGTATATAAGTGTTCAATATAATGACGCAATAAATTATATTTTAATGTGAGCGAATGGATAATTTTCATGCCGCAATTCATTATGTTGTCGGTTCACAGAACAATTGGAAGTTATTTACAGTTATTTTTTACAAAAATTTTCCTCAGTTAATCTGTGACAATCCTACTCGATATATTGTTAACAAGTGTAACGTCTTGATCTGGTCCGATCAAATAAAGGGTAGCGTTTTACAATTAAGTACTTTATTTACAGCTTTAAGTTACAGACAAAAAGTATTATTTATTATCTAGGTTAAATGAAATGTCCATGTGGAACACCACAAGAATAGTTCTTTCTTAGTTCGAGTTTCTTAATAGTTCTCGTGAGTTTCTCGAGAAACTCACGAGAACAGTTAACCAGCCTTCTAGTCTAGTGCAGGTACCAGGATTAGTTCCAGGAATTCACCGAATTCCTCGGGTGGAATCTTCTCTCAAACGCTCGGAGTCTAGGTTCCGGCTCTCCAAAACAACGCCTTTTTCTCTCTTCTTTCAACCCTCCATGCTTTTCCTTCGACTCCCCATTGGAGTATTTGGGCTGGTGATTCTCCAATTGTCGTTCAGCTAAATTTCAATGGTCTACCGTTGACAGCAGGAATGTTCAATGAATGTTCACTACGGGAAACAAAGCAGGCTGCACATCTGCGTCACAGACACGATTAGTGCACGGGTGGTCCTTTATCTCGTCATCCTCTAAAGGGCTAGATGTCCGTTCTTAGAAAGAGGGTTCTCCACCTGTCCATCTGTAGGTAATTACATCGCCATAAAACCTAGACATTGAGGAGTCCAGTCTGGAATTGGCAATTATGGAGCGTGAGAAAAAAAACCACCATGATCAGGCCGGGAAGAAACTGAATCGTTACACAAGATAATACACTGAAGTGACAAAAGTCATGGGATGACTGTTAATATCGTGTCGGTCCTCCTTTTGCCCGGCGAAGTGCAACAACTCGACGTGTCATGGAGTCCACAAGTCGTTGGAAGTCCTCTGCAGGAGTATTGAGCCATGCTGACTGTATAGACGCCCATAATTGTAAAAGTGTGGATGGTGCAGGAGTTTGGGCACGAACGGACTTTTCGATGATGTCCCATAAATGCTCGATGGGATTCATATCGGGCGATCTAGGTGGCCAGATCATGCGCTGGAATTGTCCGGAATGTTCTTCAAACCAATCGCGAACAGTTCTGGCCCGGTGACATGGCGCATTGTCATCCATAAAAATCCCATCGTTGTGTGGGTACGTGAAGTCCATGAATGGCTGCAAGTAATCTGCAAGTAGCTGAACATAACCATTTCCAGTCAATGATCGGTTCAGTTGCACCAGAGGACCGAGTCCATGCCATGTAAAAACAGCCCACACCATTATGCAGCCACCACCAGCTTGAACAGTGCCTTGCTTACAGTTTGGGTCCACGGCTTCGTGGGGTCTGCGCCACACTCGAACTCTACCATCAGCTCGTAACAACTGAAATCGTGACTCATCTGACCACGCCACGGTTTTCCACTGGTCTAGGGACCAGTCGATATGCTCACGAGCCCAGGAGAGTCGCTGCAGGCGATGTCGTGCTGTCAGTAAAGGCACTCGAGTCGGTCTTCTGCTGTCATAGCCAAGGAGGGGGGTGCCACTTCAGGTGTCGTCCTCGTCATCTGACCGTGGTTCAAAATTACGAGGTCCGTCCCAAAATAGCCCTCGTGTTGCTTTAAACGGGACGTTAATATAACTAAACTAAACCCAAGGAAGACAAATTTCGCCGCACAGTCCTATCGGACACGTCCCTCGTACGTCCCACATTGATTCCTGCAGTTATTTGACGAAGTGTTGCGTATCTATTAACATTGACCATTCTACACAGACGTCGGTGGTCTCGGTCGTTAAGTGCAGGTGGTCGCCCACTGCGCTGTCTGATGGGATGGGATGCCTGAAATTTCATACTCTCGGCACACTCTTGATACTGTGGATCTCGGAATGTTGAATTCACTAATGATATCCGCAATGGAATGACCCATGCGTCTAGCTCCAACTAACATTTCACGTTCAAAGTCTGTTAATTCTCGTCGTGCCGCCATAAATCACGAAAAACCTGTTCACATGAATAACTTGAACACAAATGAAAGCTCTGGAAAACGAACTGCGCATTTATACTTTTTCGCTGCGATACTACTGCCATCTGTATATTTTCATTTTGCCATCCCATGACTTTTGTCACTTCAGTGTATATCGCTTAGATGAGCGATCTTTTAATAAGAAAATATTACTTACCATTTCACTGGTATTTAACTATTAAGTGAAATAGATATAAAACCACTACCTAATAACATGCAAGTGAAATTTATCGAGATCCAATGCTGTTCAGAAATCAAAATTCCCTGAAACTGGAATAATTGGATAGATATATATTTATGTAAACATACAATTTTCGAAGCATAGTCGTGGTCGAAAAGGGAAGACACTTTTTAAATTTTAAAACTTCTCTTTGTTCCATTCCGGTAGACATAATTTATAGAAGCGACAGGGCTACATCACAAAACAAGAAGAAAAAAAAAGAAAAAGAAAAACTAATGAAATATTTATCCCTATAATTACACACTGTGAGAATCTGATCGAGATTTTTACACATGTCGATTTAGATAAGGGAATCATAGGGATCTTTTAAAATAATTTGTTTATATCGGCAAATTTTTATCCCTTCATTCGGAGCTTGAGACCGGCTGATTTAAGAATTTTTACAGATCTTCTGCCAGTATTAATTAAACAAAAAAAGGAGGAACTGAATCAAGAAATTAGAGATCATTTTAAAATCAAAGACAATTACTTCAACTGACATCCAATTTGGATCTCTTAAATTTAATCATGTACAAGATATTCATATATTAATAATAAATTAGCACAAAATGTCCATCAATATTGAGCATTTTGTGTGTTAATATATCTTTCATATTGAGTTTTCTAAATAAAAGTGTTGATAGTTTTGCCATTGTTGAAATGAATAAGTTTGGATTTTCAGCAACAAAGGCTATCATCACCAAATATCAGAGTGTCCGAATTAATTAATATAAAAAATTTTCAGTGAACGAAGAAAAATTTGTAGAAAGTGCTTATGAAATCAGTTTTTTTTTTTTTTGGATCAGAATTTTAAGAGAGGAAGTTTTTTGGTGATTGAAAATGAGCTTGTTCCAGTAGTATGTTCTTTGAGTAGAATAAACGTATCAATCTATTGTATAAACAATTTTTTTTTACAAACATCGCATTTTCATATCTTTCATATTGAGTTTTTGAAATAAAAGTGTCTATCGTATTGCCATTGTTGAAATAAATAAGTTTGGATTTTCAGTAGCAAAGGAAAATTTGCGTACGAAGTGCGAATAAAAATTTGAAGAAAGTGCTTATGAAATCAGTTTTTTGGATCAGAATTTTAAGAGACCAAGTTTTTTTGGTGATTGAAAATGAGCTTGTTCGTGTAGTATGTTCTTTGAGTAGAATAAACGTATCAATCTATTGTATAAATAATTTTCTTGTAAACATTACATTTTATTTGCTTTGTGATTAGAAGCTAACAATTCACTTGACACATGACATTTGAGATTTACTTTGCCACTATTATTTGAAATATTTAATGAGAATTATTATTAGGTCACAACAACTATTCACTTGACAGTGAAAAAGAGAAAGAAAACCTTTAATTGAAACCAAATCCACAGCAAATGAATCTAAAGCAATATTATTTGTTAATTCTACTTTTAGACATACCATTTGTGATAACACTAATGAATAACTTTCCGGTTTGTTAATTTTTTTTTAAATAATGAAATTTTTTTCGTCTCTCCGTATAACATTCTTCTAAGTACCTAATACACGTACTAGCCTTACATTGATTTTTAAATAGTAGTAAGTTGCCAGTAATATCAAATCAAGAAAGATTGAGCGAAAATCTGTATAAAAGCTGATCGTGAAGCTGCTAATTTGGCGACAAAATGTGAGAAATTGACAATATTTAGATATTGGAGATATAAATAATATTCTCATTATAGGGCTTTGAGTTTTGAATCAAAAGTAAACTGATTGGAAAATGTACGGTCTCATCATGAAAATATTGAGCTTCCAGTACCGAACGAATGGCCAGTGCGATTTAAAAAACTTGCTAACTGGAGATGGTGAATAACAGTATCGGACAATATCGGGGTTGACCAGTAGAGGTACCCCCCCCCCTCCTCTCCAGTTTTCTATAAAAATAACTTTGTTATAAATTCTTTAAATAATTTTCTAGTAATTTTTTCAAGAATAATGCAGTTTGAAAGTCTTAAAAATAAATAAGAAAAGGAACATCAGGCTACAAACCAAGAATTGATTTACCGTTCTTTTAAATTAATGGCTTGACGAACGACTGCAGGCACTTAGTCTCAAAGTAACTAGGTTATTCAAGAGACAGAGTCAACCCATCAGCTAGATAATTTATCTCTTACAGTTCTTCTACACGCTTCACTTGGTGTCCATGAAAGTCAGGCTGTTTTAAATTAAGTGACAATGAAGTGTTTTTCAATTACTTCAAATAGTTGATCGCTTCTACCAGTTTGATGCCTTTAGGAATATTTCACAAAACTGCTATTTATTCCCATCATTATTATGATAATCATTGTATTGTTAGTTGATCGTTTTTACCAGTCTGATGCCTTAAGGAATATTTCACAAAACCGCTATTTATTCCCATCATTATAATGATAATCATTGTATTGTTAGTAACATTCTGTTTTCAAGTTTTCCATGGGATGTCTCTTTGGCGATCAATTTTACAATCAAAGTTTGAATTGCCATATGTTTATTTTTTTTCCTTCCAGAACGCAAACATTCCAAAATAAGTGAGCAATATATTTTGCATATTTGTTGCTAAATATCTCCGTCGTATAATTTATGATCGAAGATGACAAATGCAATGACAGAATGAAAATGTTTTTGAGATTATTTAAACTGTGAATTTGTGTCAAAGTATAATAAGATGAATAGCTTTTAGTGACATCAAAACTATTCAAAATGTTAAAAACATCGATAAAGGTTGCTGTATGTTTGCTTGTTTTGTTTGCATAATTTCTTCACACTTGCTGGTACCATATTCCTCGTCGAATGTGTGATTTTTAAACTGAAAATGGGAGATATATTCAAAAACATCTGTGAAAACAACAAAATTCTATGCAACTTAGTCTTTTTTTTTCAAATTCGTAACATTACTACATTTTTGTTTTCTTGCATATTTTCCTCAAATGTATCAGTAAGTATGTTTCTCATAAAATATTTATGGTTCTGATCAGTGACGTGTTTAGATGTTTTGTGGCCCTAAACGATATATTTACCAAGTCCTGAAACAAAAGACCAAAGAGAAGAAAAAATATTTTTATAAGAAAGGTCAACAAGCATATCGTAGATTATTCACGTCTTGATCTTAGAAGTGTGGATACTAATTGGTGGAAACATTTGCTTATCAGAAAGCTCCTGTTGCAGATATTTAAGCGACAAACTGTCATCTTTTTTAATAATAAAGCAGAAGCTGTGTGTACTTACATGTGTATGTGTGTGTACTTACATGTATATGTGTGTGTACTTACATGTGTATGTGTGAGTACTTACATGTATATGTGTGTGTACTTACATGTGTATGTGTGTGTTCTTACATGTGTATGTGTGTGTACTTACATGTGTATGTGTGTGTACTT
>JAPMOQ010015486.1:1738978-1799896 GCA_026543055.1 Argiope trifasciata | reverse complement strand
TTTTAAAACACCACTTGATCGAACAATACATACCGTCTAAAAGGAAGAACGTGCTTTATGTAAGCATCATTTGGGCTCATTAAAGAGCCTTTCTTTGAAACAACTGCACGCATTAAAACTGAAATAGGTTAGATTGCTGTAGAACCTCATAAACTGGGAGTTGCGGCCCTGTAGACATCTATACTTATAATAAAGTTCAATGTGTGTGTGTGTGTGCGTGTGTGTGTTAGCGCTCTACAGACCAGACTGTTCGACTTACAGCTACCAAATTTGGTACATGTATACCTTGGAATCCGGAATGTGCACCACGGAGCCCTTTTTTCAAATTTTAAATTAGAATTTGAATGAATTAAAATTTAAGCGGCATTTCGACGTTTTTCCGCTATAACTTCCGAAAATATGATCGCATAAACATGATTTTTATATCCATTTAAAGATTAAAAAATTAGCTTTTTAACGGTATCAGATTTTTTTATTTATAACGTAAGCTTCTATTTTTAACGAATTTTTAAAGAAATATTTTAACCATGTTTTTTTAGCACGTGACTGGATAAAATAAAACAATGACGGAAGTTCAAAAAAAAAACTAAATAAATCTAAAGAAATGCAACTTTCAGCACGTGACTGGATAAAATAAAATAAATATAAAATGTGACATAAAAAAATAAATGCAAAGCAAAGGTTTCTATAATTGTTTGCAATATCTAAATCATTAATTCGATAAATCTTCTTTACTTACGGTAAACCTGATTGAATTTAGACAGGATATGCATTGAAATCCCGACTTAATAATATATTTATGTAATCGTTTGCAATATCTGTATCATTAATTTAATACTTTTTTCCCCTTTCTCGCTTTCTTAAAAAAAACATATTTAATATTTTGGCAACATCATCAAATTTTTTTTTAATATTTTGAAAGTATAACCGATAGTTAAAACCGACTGATTTATAAAATTAAAGAATATTATTAGGAAAATGTGTACTTTTAGAACTTTCCGTCCATCATCTTAAAGAAAATATTAATTTCAGGCCAATCAATACCCGGAATTACTTCAAGGCTAATGAATATGTGATTTAAATGAAAATTTTAGAACGCATTACTCATGGCGAACCAGCTGGTTACCAAAGGCGGCTAGTTAAAAATAGAAACAGATGCAGCTTTCTTTCAATTATTCCTTTTTAGAGTTTTTAGTTTGATATTTTTTTACAAGCTAGTATATTAATATGAAATAAGAGGTGCAAAAAATCGCTCGAAATGCTCTATATAACAGATTTTTTTTATCTAGAGCAACCGGATTTTTGCATGTAGTTACTTTTGGTTTGTAGATGTTCATTAAGGAAAGATTTTCCAAATTTCAATTAATCTTTTTTAATTCATTCAAAAATAATCCGAACTTTAACATTTTCCCTTATTAATTAAAATGCATGTAATCACATTAAAAATGCTTTTACATATTTTAAAATTCAAATGCATTAGCTTGTCTGTGATATCAATTTTATTTCAAAGTTAATTTTAAACACAATTTGCGGTAATTCCTTTTATGGTTGAAATTAAATTTTTACCAATTTTATTGAACCAATAAATATTTCGCTCGCGGACTTTGACCGTGTTAAAGTTTAAAAGGAATTTTTTTCATATTAATTTTAAAGCAGAATTTTTCAATTCCCTTTGATAAAGAGGTAATATTTTTAGACTGGCAATATAGCATAATTTAAAATAATTTTAGAATATAGCATATTTAAAAATCATAGCGTACAGAATGCAACGACTGATACAATCACTAGACAAATCAAGTTTAAACCCAATACAACTAGACGAATCAAGTTTAAACCCAAAAGGTGCTATAATATTTAAAATTACAGTTTTAAATCTAGTTGAATTTTTCTTAACCTTCTATATGAAATATTAGTTTTTAGGTCAAAGAAAAAAATTAAACATTTCATAGTATTTATTCATTTGATACTGACAGTCATTCAATTTTGTGGTCTGTTCATATTCCTAGATTATTGATATGGTTAGTTTTCAGATCTTATTTTACTATCGATAAGTTATTACATGAAATTTTACAATTTCTGTCATTGCCTCAGAAAAACAATTCTATGCTAAAATAGGTTCTGATTAAATATTTCATATTTATGAGAATTCCTGAAATGAGGATGGCTGTATAAAAAAAAATATCCCTGAAATGGATCAAGTTATCTAAAAATAACTCCTGGTAAACTCCGATTCAAATGCTTATATTCATTAATCCAATCGATCTCGCTATTCCACAATTTTTTCCCACCGTTCTCGCTGCCACGCCTCGCAGTTGCAGTTAAAAATCGAATAAAAAAACTTCAGAAACGAAGAATTTTTCCCATCTCATCATCATCCTAACTGCAAGCCGGTGGCGGCAGCAGCAGCAAACGATAATGCCCTCAAGTGCGCAAATAACGTTCCATTTTTCTTGCTCTGCCTTTTTTCCCGCTCCTCTCCAGCAAACGAGGTTAGCGACCGACTCTTCGCTATGGAACTCGGTTGCAGCAGATATCGATCCGGGGGATGCTCGGTCGAAAGGATGTGGGTGGAAGAATCAATCGTCTGCAGAAAATTCCGAATCGTCTGCTGCTCGAGAGGCAAGCGACAGCATGGAACGGGAGTTGATTCGGAATCAGGTGAAGGGAAAATAAAGAATGAAGTATGGAGGACAAAGAGAAAGAAGAAAAAAATTGTTGCATTCTCGAAATGCGTGTCTTTTGATTTCGAAAAAAATATTGTTCGAATATAAAAGTTTCTTGTTGGCGAAAAAGTGTTTGGATTTAGCAATCAGAGCATAAATACGCGACAGTTTGATTTTGTTATTGATGTAAGTTTGGGGTCATGCAGTTATGGTCAGTAATCGAGTTGTATAATTTTTATAGAGAATGTTGATTTTATTCTTGATATTCAGTCTAAAGTGATTTATTATTTCGTTTCAACCCCTTTCGTGCCAACCCCTTCTTTCGGCAAGAGATGGCACAGAACAACAGAAAAGCAAAGACACGAAGAAAAAAAGCCGTAAAAAAATAAAGTTATTTGAAGTCCAACTTAAAAAAAGAAAAAGACACAGTTTTTTATTCGAAAAATATCTATTCGTATAAATAGAATCTTCAGTAATTATATCCTGACTAAATGATGACATTATTTCTACTTACTCTAATTTCTTATCTGAGCTAGTTATGTATTCTATTTTTATACAGGATCCAAATGATGAGTTTAACCCTTTCATGGGCCTTGGGAATATTACTTCCCACTTATATGATCATATAAAATACACATATGGGTAATACAAAGAGGCAAAAAAAAAAAAAAGAAAAAAAAAAAAAAAAAAAGGAAAGGGCCTGCCATTTGTGTACAGAATGTGATGCACTCTTTTGCATTGCAACATGCTTCTCATCTTTTCACGCCAAATAATTAATTTTTTTTTACTGTAAATGGTTCTTTGGGAAATTATACTTCCACCCCTGAAAGTTTAATGATAACATAAAATTCAATAAAATTGAATATATTTCCTTAAATGCCATTGTTTAATTGCTGATAAAACATAAAAAAGAAGAAATTCAACAGAAATAAATGGCCCCTGAAAAGGTTAAATAGAAAAGTTTTGAACTTTTTCGTACTATAAATATATTATTTTTTCATATTAAAATTTTGTAAAAAAAATATAAAGAAAAAAACACTTAAACAAGTACATAATTCTTAATCGCATTGATTCGAAATGACATTTAACTGCTTCATATGGTTCGAAATTCACGCCATTTATGTTAAAGCTTCAAACAATAATTGAACTTGTCAATGAGTTAATGCTATTTTATGAATAACGAAGACAAAAAAAGAATCTTTTATGGTCAGTTTTAACAGAATCATTTGCTAATGATGATTATGAAGCTTGTATGTTGTATCAGACATTATTCCATCTCCATCACGCACCTAAGATCTAATGATAGTTTTGACTTTTTGAATGGCGCCGTCAAATTGTTTGCACAAAGTTCTACAGAAAATGAATTTTGTTTTTCACTTTTAAAGGTTTAAGGCATCCCACTGCATTAAAAACGCTGCTTTTCAACAACGTTAGAGATTTTTTTTTAATGTTATTTCTTGTAGTTCAGACTTTCATCTTTCCAAAAAAGTGTATCTTTTCTAAGAAAAGGAAGGCCTGACCTATCATCCTGGGTCACATATTTTTCAACTAAAATTTGATGTTAATTTCAATTTTCGCAAAACCTTAATGTTCATAAAAATTCTCCATCATTAACATGATACCTCAAAAACTAATAGTGACATTTACACAAAAATTTCTGCGTGTTTTTAAATAATAGGCGCAATGAAATGAACCAAAAGCTTTATTGTTGGCGAAATACTTTTTCATTTATTTACATTTTTAGAAAAATTAAGTTGTAAGTTTATAGAAATAAAGCATATATACGCATATTTTAGCCCATAACTTCTTTACATCTCAATATTTTTCTTAGATTTTGGTTCATTTCATTCATCGTTATATTCTATAATTTGGGTACAAAGAAAAATAGGATGGCTGCATTACCATTTTGTGTAGAGTGTTAACTGTTTTGGTTAAATTTTCATTAAAATTTGCAACAACTTTTCCTATTTCTCAAAATATATTATATTTTCAAATAATGTTGTTGTATTTATAGTATTTTGTATTATAATTGGCAATACATCTAAAAAACATAATTTTAAATATTTTTTAAAAAATCCAATTTTTCCAAAATTTTCCTTCGAACGTAGTCAGATACCTTAATATAAAGGTAATGGTTTTAAGATTTTTTTTTTGTCATTTTACTTTGTCTAGTATATGAAGAGTTTATACATATGAGCTAATATTAAAGTTGGCAAGTAAAGATGTCTGTCTTAGCCAATTTTATTTGTACTTCTACTTTGAACACATTTGTGCAACGGCACGATCGTTACATAATGAGAATTTGTGCACGTAGTGTGCAAGCCTCCATCCTGACACAGAACCACACTTGTAGTTACAAAATCCCGTACCAAATTTGATATATTCAAGTCATTACGTTTTACAGTCATCACGTTTACATTTTTCTGAAAGTACGAGGGCTATTTTTTTTTTCAAACCTCCAAATATAAGACGGGTGAATATAAAAAAATGATTTTATTACCAAAAGTAATGCACAATAAAGGTTATTTCTCTGCATAGTCACCTTGACGAATATAGCATTTGTCATACCTATCAACAAGCTTTGCAATACCCTCTTCAGAAAATGGTGCCGCCAATGATTTGAAATGAGTTGTGACAGCTTCTTTGAGCTCCTCGTCGGTTTGGGACCGCTGCCTCCCAAGCCACTTCTTCAGTTCAAAGAAAATATGAAAGTCCCTCGGCGCTAGGTCGGGACTATATGGTGGGTGTTCTAAAATGTCCCATCGAAATTGCACAAGGAGCGTTTCTGTTACACGAGTACTGTGAGGACGGGCATTGTCATGGATCAGAACAATTCCAGACGTCATACCATACCATGCCTTTCGACACCATTCACGAACAACACCATCACTCATAATATTGTCTCCATACACTCGACTCATTCTTCGATGAATTTCCGCTGCACTATTCCCTTCTGCCTGCAAAAAGCAAATAACACTTCGCTATTCACACTTGGTGTGAGAATTAATAGAGACAGCCATTTTTATGTGACTGCAGCTGAACAAGAAATGGCATGTTGGAATTGCCAGTGACAGAGCATGTGGAGGGGGAGATGCGCAGTCGCCTACTGCGCACACCCGCCACCTGCCACATGCCTGGCCTTCATAATGTGCGATCGGAGGTTGAAATAAAAACAACCCTCGTACAAACCAACGGAGGGTTAACCTTGTATTGGTTTTGGATCACAATTTGATAAGTACCTTACACTATAGATGATAAATCTGTGTACCGAATTTTATCTAACTTCTCTTCTTTTAATAATTATCATGATAACTTATATTCGAACAGGAGAATAGACAAATCTCCTTTTAACGAAATATGCTCAAAATTTAATAGAAATACACAAATTTAGTGGCAAGACCGTATACCTAATTTCATAGTCTGGTTCAAGGCATTTTTTGTCAGACAAATCGGCAGGCAGGCATTTATTAAAAATGTGTTTTTCGTACTCAGGGAGGTCTAAAATGTAGAGATCCGCCAAAATCTCGAGTTCGAATTTTTTTGACGATTACTTTTCTTTCACTGTATGCGATAAAGTAAAAAGGTATTAAAAAATGAAAATATAATATTATTCTTTTTCATTGGCTAAAAATACAAGTGAAACATAACATCCCTTTAAACAACTGCTTATGATTTAACAAATATTAGATATATAATATTATCAGCAGTCGACAAATCCTGCTACGTTCAGTGGTGGTGGGGTGGTCGGCTGCATGCAAGAAGAAGATATATATAATATTACATACTTTTTTACATAGTTATTGATATAAAAAAATAATCTTAAAAGAATAATAAATGTGTTGATTTAAGTTAAAAATATGTAAAAATCTGAAAACTTAGTAAATTAAACAAACAAACAAACAAAAAAGACGCATTTTTCGAACACAGGGAGATCTAAAATGTGCAGATCCGACAAAATGTCGAGTTCGAATTTTCGGAGGATTACTGTACATTATTTCTAGACTACACACACGAGGCAATAAAAACTGAGCCCTAACTGAACCGCAATAAAACCACCAGTTATGTCACTATCCTCTAGACACTGCTACAACCCTACCACAGACGCTATAGGTCAGAATTAAGCTTCTCGTGAGACAAACCTCCCCACAATCCACCTGTTTTTTCGTCAGGGTTACTCCTCTCTAACCTTTCTGTAAAAGCTATATTAAGTAGCACTGCCCTGTAATTCGTACAAACGGCCGCTTGGTGGGTGTGTTCCGCCATTGAGGTGAGCGTCTCAGTGTATAATGGGGTCTTCAAAAAAAGTGTGGATAAAACCATACTGTATTGCAGTTCCGAGACGTTGAGTAGAATGTATAACACGCCCATTTTGAACGTAAAATCCAACTACGATTGCAGGTTTATTTTACCAAGTTTTTTATGATTTGAAAATAGTTTGGTGGTGTTTGAATGAAAAATATAGAATTTTGTGGGTAAACTTAATTATATCATGCGGTATAATTCAACAAATTCTTATTATATTAATATTTCGTACATTGCCGGAGTCCTGGCATAGGGTTAGCATATCTTCCCAGTGGTCTGGACCTCCCGGGTTCGAGCCCTGGTTCGGGCATGGCTGTTCCGTGTTCTATCTGTCAGATGTATGAATGAGCCCCCCTGTAAAAAGGGGCTGTGAAAGCGAATGTCAGTGTCGCCTTCACTTGAGCTACAAATCAGACTTCTGCCCTCTGGGAGCTCAGGGGTCTTTACTCTCAGAAGCTACTGCATCACATTTCCTTGGAAACACGGACACGACATCATCATCACTTCGTTCATTGGTACATCTTTTTCTTATTTTATCATTGAGGGTCAGATAAAGTAACCAAATTCAAACCGAGAAGCTGCATTATCGGATCGCGCTATTCAGGAGCTGTTTGAAAGCATATGTAAGGTATAGAAGAAAAATTCAACTTCCGAATATCTCGGAAACGGCTTTAACGATTTGGATCAAACTTTGTATTTAAACAAGATTTCGCTTTTTAACTTTACCTATATAGACCTATTACCTTTACCTATTCTGGCCGCGGTAAGGTCTCGGCTTCGGAACCGGAGGGTTTCAGGTTCGAGACTCGATACCACCGAAGAACCGTCGTGTGAAGGAGTCTCTTGCGCGTTAAATCTATCAGGCCAAACGTCCTCCCGCTGGTGTGGCATGATGTGGAGGGGGGGGCAGTTCAGGTGTCGTCCTCGTCATCTGACAGTGTTTCAAAATCATGAGGTCAGTCCCAAAATAGCCCTCGTTTTGCTTTAAAACGGGGCGTTAATATAACTAAACTGAACAAAACAGATGCGATTCTAAAGAAGAAAATAAAATTAAAATTAATTATTCGCATGTCGCTGTACATGACTTGCGTATAATGTCAGAAATAAAGTAGTGGTTAAGGTTTCAAGCCCTCGTTTGCAATTCTATTAGATTTCCCTTATAACTTTAAACAAGTCAGAGGATAAGATTTTACAAGAATTAAAAGTCCGATTAAAGCTTGGTCTCCAAATACTAATATAAAATATGCAGAAAGGATAAAATAGTTAATTACTCCTTTCATCTGTCTGACTCGACATTCTCTTTAACTACCCACTACGTCAGACTTGGTATGGATTAAGAATTAAGAAAACAGTATCGAAAATTGGAAATTAATTTGCTTTTTTTAAATTAGGAAACCCTTTTAATATATTAAGAATATATTAAAAGTGTTTTTTATCCGTTTGGATATATTATCCATAAATATATATTAAAAAAACATGGTCATTTTTCTAAATTTATATATATATTTTTCACTTCATAATTTGAAGGCAAAAGGAAAATTGCACGAATGTAATTGGGTAGGAGGATGAGGAATAATTAAAAGATTGAATTCACAGCCAAGAATTCGAATTCAGAAACAGAGAGTTCGGATCTCGGTTCACTAAATATTAAATATAATTGTGATGTTGTGGTTTTTCCCTAATACTGTGCCAGACAGGAGAAAAAGGCGCCAACCTGCTTAGGTCTCATCATAGTAGTTTGCCTGCTGTGGTACACAAAAGAAAAATATTTTTCAAAATGTAACTCTGAAAAAGATATGACTCACCACACAGTATTTCGTTTCTGTTCTTATTGTTAAAAAATTAAAAATCAAAGGGTGGTTTTGCTTTATTTCTATGAGAATTTACAGATATGCATTCAGTTTTTTTTTCTTTAATTAAACCAGTAGTAAACTACTCATTTAAACACTTTCTCGTATAATTCTACTATTGGGTTTAGTTTTCTAATATAATTTTTTTTAATCTACTGAGCATTTCAGATTTATTTCCGTTATTCGCGTTAGCATGTGCTTACACGGACAAATTTCCAACGGACAGATTTTAATTTTTATTTCAAAAACTATATAATTTTGATTCTAAAATCATATAGTAAATTTCATTTATCTAGCCTACATCCCTTTTTGTATTGATGTGTTCAAACACAGACAGACGTAATTCCAATAATTTTTTTTTGTAGCCCGCAGTGGCCTTGTGGTAAGGTCTCAGTTTGTGACCAATAGGGTTTCAGGTTCGAGAACCGATTCCACCGAAGAATAGTCGTGGAAGAGAGTCTGATGCACTTTAAATCCAAAGGGACCAAACGTCACAAAGCAAAATAAAGAGCTGCAGGAAAGTTATTCAGAACATTTGAACTTTTAAAAAGTAAGAGATAAAGATGTATAGCAAAATCTCTCAAATGTAGAGAGCAAGTAATTTAAGGTATCCGACTACGTTCGAAGGAAAAATGTTGAAAAATTGGATTTTTTAGAATCTATTTATGGTTTTTAAGATGTGTTGTCAATAAGAAACACTATAAATACAAAAAAAAATATTTGAAAATATAATATATTTTGAGAAATGGGAAAATTTGTTGTAAATTTTAGTGAATTTAACCAAAACGGTTTAAGCTCTACACAAAATGGTAATGCAGTACACGTATTTTTCTTCGCACAGAAGTTATAGAATATAATAAGGAATGAAATGAGCTGAAATCTAAGAAAAATTTTGAGATGCAAATAAATTATGGGGAAATAATACGCATATATGCATTTTTACCATAAATTCACTGCTTAATTTTTCTAAAAACACTTATAAATGGAAAAGTATTTCACCCACAATAAAATGTGGTTCATTTCATTACCCACATCATTTAGAACAGACGTTGAAAGTTTTACGAAAAATCTTCAATCAGTTTTTGGGGATATCATGTTAACGGTAAAGAATTTTTATGAAAATTAAAATTTTGAGAAAATTGAAGTGAAAGACACACTTAATCTGAAAAGTATGCGACCTTGGATGATAGGTCAGGCTTTCCTTTGCTTAGAAATGATAAACTGTTTTGAGAAGAGAAAAGTTTGAACTACAAGAAATAATGAGAATTTTTAAAAAATCGCCAACCAGTGTCTTAAACGTGGTCGGATACCTTAATCAAGAAATACGAAAGCATACACACATACACAGGCGCGAAAGGGAAAAAAAGGGCAGCAAGTTGACTCTTTAGTCTGTCAAATTCATAACTTTTATAACATTAGAAGATAACTGTGTTGAGATAGCATTTTGGTTTCAGCGGGTGCAGACTTAGCGTAGGAAAATATAAATGCAATTCAGAAGTTAAAGTGAATCTTCAATTCAAACGATTAGAAAAATAATTATTTCTAAAATAGATAAGAAGTTAATTCTTTAAACTAAACGCATCTCTAATAATTTACGGCTGTACATTGCCATTCAAACCAAAACAAAATCATATACTTTTTAATTTTTTTTTCTTCTTTCATTTATACTAAAGTTACCAGTTCGTCCAGTAAAAATTTTAAAATACTTTATTTTTGTAGCCATTATCGTTGCTGTATATAATATATTATAATAAGAATTCTAGAAAAATAAATACTTAACAATGATAGTAACATTTTTGAAAAAGATAACACGGCGAATTTTTAGATAGCATAAAAATCGTTTTCCTTGGATACTAGAATTCTATGTTTGAACCAAGAGATATCAAAATACAAAATGGAAAAATGTTAATTTGTAATGAATATAGTTTTAAGTCATCAAAAAGATTTTTGAAGATTTCGAGAGCTTCAAGAACATCGAACTGCATGACAAAAAGACAAAATCATCTTCAACCATACGATATAAATAACTACCTAAATTGAAATAAAAGCTGTAATCATAAATTATAAAAATAAAGCGAGTCTATTTCTTTAAAATTAAAACAATATTAGATTTTTAAGACCTTCTTGGTGAATAAGTAGCCCAGCTGTATATAATTTAAACAAGCCATGTTTGGTATTTTATCTCGATGATTAAATTATTCCTTTTCGTCGAAAACGGTCAGATTACCCATCTGCTGAAAACACCCAAGATAAGCCACAGACAGCAGACAGAAATAATCCAATTTCAGCTGACGAAAATCAGCTCGGAAAACCACTATCTCTCCCTCACCAAACCTCGTAAAACTTTCATCACCGCTGGAATCTGAAACATCCAAGAATTCGTTACTCTCCATAGACTTATAAAGACGGTAAACCCTAACTCACCCGATGAATCACAAGGGTTTGTTTGACCCAATAAACTTTCCCATCCGAGTCAAGGAGCCCATAACCTTTTTGCCAATTAATTTCGCTTGCCACGTCACAAAATAAAATAAAAGGAGAAGGGGGGGAAAAGTTATCTTGGAAATTTTTTTGTTGTTGTTTTTCTTGGGGCAGCACAGTTCCGGTCTTGTGTCCCGCCGCGTCGGTTTCTTATCATCACCAAAAAGGGCAACGTCACATGAGAGAGAGAAGAAACAGAAAACGAAAGTGGGTCTATGCCGAGACCTTGACTCAGGGACGTCATCCGTGCTTCCTCGTAAGGCTGGACGCTGGTGGATGGATTGCCTTTCGCTGCCAAGAGGATCACTTGAGGACGTCGACCAAGAGCGTTTACGGACGCATTAGGCAATAATTCCAAAATAGGCTCTCCGAGGCTGAATTTCTGTGATTTAAAGCAGAAAGTTCGGATTCTTAAAATGATGAATTATTGTTGAATTAAAAACTATGAATTCAGGCGGCTGGCAATCTTTTATTTTTCACTAGCAGCCTTTGGCTACCAGCTGGTTCGCCATGAGTAAGGCGTTCTAAAATTTTCAATTAAATCACATATTCATTAGCCAAAATTTAAGAAATAGTTAAAGTTAAAAGATTCACTTATAAGTAGTTAAAGAGTCTGTAACTTTATTTGGAAAAACTTTTTGAGTTGAATGCTCTAATAATTTATCGGTTTTGCTTCCAAAATATTAAAAATGTTTTTTTCGGTGATGTTGCCAAAATATTAAATTGTTTTTTTAAAGAAAGCGAAAAAGGGGAAAAAAATATTGAATAAATGATTTAGATGTTGCAAACGATTACAGAAACCTTGGCTTTGCCTTTATTTTTTTAGAAACTATAACATTTTATAATGAAAAAAATTATCGAATTAACAGATATTGCAAACGATTATAGAAATATGCTATTAAGTCGGGATTTCAATGCATATCCTGTCTAAATTCAATCAGGTTTACTGTAAATAAAGATAATTTAGGGAATTAATGATATAAATATTGCAAATGATTTTTTAGAATCCTTTGCCGTGCATTTATTTTTTTAGAAAATATCACATTTTATATTTTTTTATTTTATCCAGTCACGTACTAAAAGTTGCATTTCTTTAGATTTAATTTGCGATTATAGCTGTTGTTTTTTTTATTTGAACTTCCGTCATCCGTCATTGTTTTCTTTTATTTTATCCAGTCATGTGCTAAAAAAAACATGGTTAAAATATTTATTAAAAATTTGTTAAAAATAGAAGCTTGAGTTACACATTAAAACACTGAAATTATTAGAAAGCTAATTTTTTAATCTTTAAATGGATGTAAAAATCATGTTTGTGCGATAATATTTTCGGAAGTTGTAGCGGAAAAACGTCGAAATTTCGCTTAAATTTTAATTAATTCAAATTCTAATTAAAAATTCGAAAAAGGGGGTCAGAGGTGCACATTCCCGACCTCCAAGGTATACATGTACCAAATTTGGTAGCTGTAAGTCCAACGGTCCGGTCTGTAGAGCGCCAACACACATACACATTGAGCTTTATTATAAGAATAGATAAAGATCCATTTTATGAAAAACTATGAATTCAGGCGGCTGGCAATCTTTTATTTTTCATAAAGATCCCTTTTTACCAAAATTGTATTTATCATTTTTTTAATTGACTAAAATATTACTCTGAAATTGTGTCAGAAACTAAAATTTTAAAATATAGTATCATCCTGCTTAAAGGGGAATTGAGAGAAGAAATAAAACAACAGTGGTTTGACAGGTGGTATATTTCCAAAAAAAGACTAACTTTTGACTTTATTCCTAATCCGGAAATTATAGAAGGTACCATCCACTTATAATCCATATAATATCTGGACATTTGTGATTTCCTGCATATTTCCGAAAATTTGAAAGAACGCAGGAAAATAAAGGCATTTGTGGAGAAATGGGTACGGTTTACCACTATTAAATGAAATGCATGGAGATCTCAGAGTCAAGGAAGGACCTGAAGATTGCCAATAATGATTTAAGTACTGTACTGATGGTACCAGGTAATCTCAAAACCCTGAAGGATATGATGTTAGAGATTGATAGTTTCATTCCAATTGTTTGAGAGAGTGCAGATGGGGAGAAAGACAGCCATTTACTACCAGGAAAGGAATGCTAGTTTGACTGTTCGGTCAATGTAAGGTTGGACAATACTTATTCAGCAGTCGACCACAACAAATCCTGTCGATACTGCTACGTTCAGTGGTGGCTGGGTGGTCGGCTGTATGCAAGAAGAAGAAGTATCATCCTGCTTTTACGATACTTTATTTCAATAGCATAGAGAGACTGCATGGCAATCAGGGGGTATTTATTCCCTCCTTAGTATCCTTCGTCCCTTTAATATATAACAATGAATTTTTGTTTGCATTTTATGAGCTGCCATATTGTTCACCCGATTTCGATAAAACTTTATTGTTGCTTTGAACTTAGAAAATTCATGTTTTTCATATTGTCAATAGTATGTTGAATGTTCAAGAGTATAAATGTCACAACCATATAAACATGCTTATAAATGTCACAACCAAGACATTTATATGTTTTTGATGAAGACGGAAAGCAAGAAAAATATTGTCTATCCTAAAGTATACTTGAATAATAATGTCAAAAAAATAGAATAAATATTATTTATACTTCTTATTTCTACATCATTCTTTTTTTATTGAATGCATTCCTTGCTTATAAAAAAATAGATATCATTCTTTCTATCATTCCTAATTAAACAAGTTAGCTATTTCAAATTCCAAATGATACTTCTATTATTTCTTCTGCGACAGCAACGCGCCGGTACCAGCTAGTAAATATATAGAATAAAACATTATAAATGCAAAATATTTTCTCTAACATTTCCTTAGCGGCGAATTTTAGACCAGCATCTAGGGCATTTATACATCCCTTGTCCACCCAATGATACTGTACGTATCTTTTTCATACGTATACTGTACGTATCTTTTTCATACGTATACTATACGTATCTTTTTCATACGTATACTGTACGTATCAGTGTCAAATTTAGATTCAAACCCAGAACTATCAAGGGTTGCTGGGCTAGGAAAGGGCAGCACAGGCAAACTCATTGAAAAGTTGCTGTTAGTGTAATTACCAAATTAGTTTATAAAAAATTACACATATCAGTCTTGTGATTTAGGGAGTATTAGGATGATATTAAAGAATTGCCGAATATATTTGGTGAAATTAAAGTCTGTTTCAATATCTTCAGTTATTATAATGTTGATAAATATTGAGCATCTGTTTCAATAGTACTGTATGTAAAAGTGAAAACCATGTGGTCTTAATCACAAGAAATAAATTTTAAAAGGCAGATATATTTTTATAAAAACTATAAAATTTATTTGATATGTTGTTAAATGTGATAAAAGATAACACATCTATTATATTAGTTTATTTAAGAGAGGGTCTCATAACGTAAACTGCTTGGGGCCACAAAATATCTAAATCTGTCGCTGCTCTTTCCCTATGTTAACATTTTTTATTGATCCCTTCAGATTAAGAGGTAATTGGCGCAAGTAATTTCTCGCAGTTTATGTTTCCCCAGGTTTCCATCAATTTAAATTTGGTGCAATAATGTATCATTTTTAAGGCCCTAAAGTACCTATTATGTTTTCAAATAAACTTATTTTTACTTTGTTAAAAGGTATTGTTATAAAAAAAAATTGCTGTACAGTTATTTAATACTAAGCTATATATATATATATATATTAAAAATTGCCAAAATTCAGTAAAAGTTCGAATGGTTATTAAATTGGTATCATAAAAAAGATAATTTTTAAAAATTTGAAATGATAGAAAATTCTTTTTTGTCCAGGAACATTTTCGGAAGTTGTTGCAGAAAAATGTCAAAAATCAACTTAACATTAACTGAATTAAAATACTTTAACTAATTAATTAACTAAACCTTTAAAAATTGCTCTGAAATGTACATTCCCATCTTCCAAAGTATATATGGGCAAAATTTTATAGCTTTAGGTCAAATAATTGTCTGTTAAGTCCGACAGACACACATACACATGCGCATATCTTCATATTTATTATTAGAATAAATAAACATTGCATAATTATAAAATACGATCAAGAGAGTAAAAACAGCGGCTTTAATTTATCTTAAATCTCTACTAATAATAAAGATGAATGTGTCTTTATATGTGTGTAGTCGTGCATTGGCGCTTTATAGGCCAGACTATTTGATCTACAGCTGCTAAATTTGGCATATAAATATTTTAGAGGTTGGAAATGTCCACCACGGAGAGATTTTGCTTTGAAATTTCAATTAGAATTTATTTTATTAAAAATTAACCTGAATTCTAACGTTTCTCTTCAATATCTTCCATAAATATTATCGCAGAAAAAGTTTCACCGCATCTGGAATTTTTAAAAAAAAATCCCATTTTAAGTATACTAAATAATCGTACAATTTTGTTAAATTTTGCCAATTTAAAAAAAAAATTGCCTGAATTACAAACAGATTGCATTGTTTCCTTGAAGTTCAAACCGTTTTCATTTTTCCATCAATTTGTCTGACGTCGAGATTTACTTCTTTTGATGAAAGTAAAGGAAGATCGAGTCTTGATTCGGGAATGGTTGTTCCACCTTTATATTCTATCTGTGAAACGTTGAATAAGCTCCCCTTTAAAACGTGGTTGTGCAAGCGAATGCGTGTGTGTATCTTCTTCATTTGAGCTAGAAGTCTGCCTTTGGGTGCTCAGGTGTCTTTACCCTCAGAAGCTACTGCATCTCCTTTCCGTGTTAACACATCCACGATGTACTGTCAATAGCTTTAAAATAATTAATCAAGCCAATGAGTCTGCTTCCAATCACATTCATAATCAGTTTTACAATTTTTAAAATTTTATATGAAAGTTCATGGCTTCTAGATATGCCATAATGATCGTCTGCCAAAAATAGGGGTTTTTTTCACTTTTTGTATATAAAATGCAAGATCTCAAATTAAAATTATTTTCAACTCGTTGTGATTAATTGTGCTCCAGTTATCCGGCTAATTGGGTACTAAATCAAATCTTAATAATCGAATATCCGAACAATTGGAGCATCAACATATATACAAAAAAATTATAATGCATTACAGCAAAACTTTTGTTATTTGATTTAATTGAAACAACTCTAGATCAGAACAATCAAATATGCAGAAAACTGCTTAATCAATGAAATTCTCAGAAAAAAATGTTTCTTATATTATACTAGCCGACTTTGACGAGCAGTTGGTTATCCAATCTTAATACTCGTAAAAATTTTAATAATTAAATATTTTATGTAACTCATTTTAATAGATTCTGCATCAAAATGTCTTTAAACTTCAAATTTTGATAATCATATAATTAACTCATATTATAAAAGCCTTCAGTTATCACGTAATATATTTCTTTCTAATTTTCTGATGGGCCGCGGTGGCCTGGTGGCACGACCATCGTAAACAAGGCCTCACAACTCCCAACGCGTTCAGCCCGTGACGTCACGATTGAAGACGGATTGTCTAGAAAATTCTAAACGCAAGTTGTATGATAGAGTGCGGTAAGTTCACGGTGGCTGTAGTCGTGAAGTGCGGTGAGTGTGGTATTGGTTATGTTTGAAAGTGTTCTGATCCTTTTTTTTCATTTTAATTTTAATTTATCGTAATAAAGATGCCTAGTACGTGCTGCGTTCCCAATTGTAAAAGTAATTACTCAAAAAACAGCCCCAATGTTCTTGTACTTTCGTTTCCATGCGATGAAAACAGTAGAAGAGCATGGATCTCGGCAATAAAGCGGGATAATTTCGTGCCAACTAAATATAGTAGGGTAAGTTTGATTTTTTAATACAGTTTTTAATTCATTCCTTTGAACTGGAAACATTTAAAATTAAATATAACTTTCATTTATCTTTGTGTTTTGCTCTAGATTTAGTTACTTATGCTTCCAATAACTATAATATTGTTTGTTTGAGCTAAATAAAAATTTTCTTTGTTTTATGTTACTTATGATAGTCTTTTTTTAATATTTCTTCTTAATATTTAAAAGTCTTCGTATTGATACCTTTTTTCATTATACTTCATACATATTTTTAAAAATCTGATTTAGGCCTAATTTTTGTTTCTTTTATGTAGGTCTGTGCTAAACATTTTGAACAAAATCAGTTTTTAACTGTTAGCGAAGCATTCAATTCTAATACAGGAGAACTTATTCAAGCACCACTGGAGTATAAAAGGTAAATGTTTCAGAAATTTTTAATAATTATCACCAAAATTTTAAGCACTTAAGTGATATATTGTTATTATGGTCTTTATAAAAAAGGATTAAAATCATCTAATAAATGAAAAAACAATTTTTAACTATATACATCACGACTATAAAGTGATTAAATTTATATTTTGTTCTAAAATTTTATGTAAAAAAGTTAGAAACAGCTGTAAAAACAATATGAATTGCATGCTCATATATTCTTAGAAAATGTAGTTTTTTTTTTGTTGTTTTGTTTATCTATAAATCATCAGATTATATGTAAAGCAATTAATATTTATTATTTTTAAATATCATTAGTTATATGCAATTTTTAATTATGAATGCATGCAACATTTATAAAAGGTCTGAAAATTTTTAGAAACAATGAAATGCCACTGTTTATTTGAGGCACTTTTTCACGCATATACAACCTATGTTGTTAACTTTCAGTTTATACATTAAGAAAGCATCTATTCTGTTTTTGATTTTAAATTTTAATAAGTTGCTGATTTCTTTAAATATTAAAAATTAAACTTTTTTTCTAGGCTTGTACCTGGTGCTGTACCTTCAATTTTCACTAACTTGTCGTCATACTTTTCCTCAAAATCTAAAGTAAGAAGAGAAACTCCAATGGATAGAGCAACACGTAAAGAAATGGAAAACTTAAAAGCAGCTTTAAATGACAGTCTTCAGGACATAGCAAAAAAAAGAAGAGGGAGAAAAAATCAATGCTTTTTCTGATTTAATTTTAAAATTCAAAAATTTTACATCAATTACATGGAATATAATTCAAAAAGCAAGTGAAATAATTTTTATTTGTTTAGACACTTCTCATGCTCCAAAGGTAAGTCATTCTGTATTAATTTCTTCCAAATTAGAAGCTCGTATATATGTTGCAGATCACGAGATTAAAAATCTAGGAAATTTTTCTTTTCCATTACTTATAAGTAAAACGGGTACAATTATAGAAATTCTTGATCATTTAGAAAATTTTATGTATGAATTATATTTGAAATTAAACTTTCAAACATGACCAGTAATATCAGTTCAATTTGTTTGTTGATTTTTGTCATTTCTTTTATTATTATAATTAACCTTATTTATAAGTTTGTATTGTAACAATATTTAGTATTATAATTATTTTCATTTGTCTGTGTTAAATGTATAATAAAATTTGAAAACAAAATGTATTTTATTATTGTCTCTGAAAATAAAATTTTATGATTCTCAAAGTGTGATTTTTGCTCATTTATGTATTTTTTTACTATTTTTCCAGATTGAATTGAAATAAATTATAAATACAATGAAATGCAAAACCAAATATAATAAAAACTAGTTTATTAAAGTGTATGAATTATATTAAGTGAATGCAATTCTTAATGTGAAAAAATAAAAACTTATAGTAATTCTTTTTGATCAATAGAATTATTTGGTGTAAAAGTTAAATTTTATATTAAATACATTAATATTACATTTGAAAGTTCATAAGTAATTTGGAAAGTAAATATTTATGTTAATTTATTTAAAATACATTTATTATCTGCCACTGCAAAAAAACAAACATCAAAAGCTTGAAGTCTTAATGATTGATTTAATTTTGAACTTTAAAAAAACAGAGAATATATAATTAAATAGATATTATCTTTTTTAAAAAGAAAAGAGAAAGATAAAATGATTTTTAAAGATTAAGTGATTTTTAATTTTAAAAAAATTCTATTAAAACAGGAAGAAAATTAACAATAATACCCCAATGTGTTTATCTTACAAATTTACATTTTTGATTTAAATCTTAAAAAATTTGAATGTTTCATTCATTCACACAGGGGAGAAATAAGTCATCTTGAATTTTATGCAAGCTAAATGTCTTATAAAAGATAGTTATTTTTTAAATGAATTTAAAACATTGAGGAAGAAGAAACCGAGATTCCGCTCGCGGTAGCCAACCGTCTTCTTCATGTGACGTCACAAACAAGCTGTGAGGCCTTGTTTACGATGGTCGTGCTGGTGGTAAGGTCTCGGCTTCGGAACCGGAGAGTTTTTAGGTTCTGGACCCGATTCCACCAAAGAACCGCCTTGTAAGCGGGTTTGTTGCACGTTAAATCCGTCGGGGCCAAACGCCCTCCCACTAGTGAGATGTGGAAGCTTGGAGAGGAGGTGTCGCCCTCGTTATCTGAACACGGTTCAAAATGACGAGGTCCGTCCCAAAATAGTCCTAGTGCTGCTTCAAAACGGGATGTTAACATATAACTAAACTAACTTTAATTTTCTGTTAGCACCCGTAGAATTTATACTTTAAATTAAAGTGGAAATTAATCCGCAATTAATATAAGAACTTTTTTTTTATGAAACGAAGTATTTTTGTTAAAATATGTGTACTAAAAATAGTCTCTGTGTATTTAAACCTTACGGGCACTAAAGAATATAATTATTGATTTATGTAATATCTCAAGAAATGTTTAACAAAATAATTAGTTACGAATAGATCGATTAATTGACAACGTTTAGTTTTAATTGCCTCAAAAAATAAGAAGATAACAGAATGGTTTGAAATAATTTATCGAAAGTTAAGTCTTATGTTAAGTCTTCAAAACCAAGGAAACCGTTGAAAATGGAGCTATCAACTATCAGAACACAATGCGCATGTGTGAATTTTTAACGCCATTTATGGTAACGCAAATGCGTGAATTTTCTACGCCAGTAATGCTATGCAGATTAGAAATTTTTAATTTCCTTTATTCTATTTTATTTCACTTCAAAATTACTTCAAAATGAATCTGAAAGATCAACTAATTAACAATATTTAATTTTAAATGCATCAAACATTAAGAAAATACACAGAATAGTTTGAAATAATCGGTCCAAAATATGTTGTCAAACTTCGTTAGCGTGAGGAGATAATGAAGCCTTACTCATTTGGCGGTGGGGAAACGAAGATTTTTTTGGTGGGAAAGTTTGTTTTTAATGATTTAAAATTTTAACAGAAAATTCAAGAAAGTTTCGCCGGTGCACATTCCCGCCCTCCAAGGTATGCATGTGTCAGATTTGGTAGCTGTAGGTTGAACAGTTTGGCCTGTAGAGCACCAACACACACACATTAAGCTTTATTATAAGAATAGAATATTAAATTAAACACAAGAAAAAACAATAATTTTCTCATTTTTTATGCTTGGATACTGTATCAAAATGTCCAACATATTGGTTAAAATTGTTTCATTACACTGAATTGTTTTTACTACGGATATTTGACGATCCGATAATCAAAATTTGCATAATCGTAGCTCTATTGTATTTCGCATATTTCGAAATACTGCACCTTGTATTATTATCAATAAAGGTAAAATTATTGTTTTAAAAACAGGGATAAATTTAATTCTAGGCATCCTTATTCCGTTTTCTGGCAAGATGGTGACTCAGGGACATCACGCAGACTTCCTAATGCGGTAAGATTAGATAGTTATGATGGATTGCTTTTCGTAGACTTTCTGCCATTCAATGACCGCGGAAATTAAAGGACATGTTGGAGAACGATGCCTAAATAGGCTTCACTAACTTGATTAAAAGTTTCGCAACTTAGAGGACATTTTTCAGAATTCTGAACATTCATAGTCAAATATTTCGCAATAATTCTAAATATCAAATAAAGACAAATATTTTTAATGAAATCATACAGTAATACAGTGAAATTTTCTTCTGAACATCTCCAAATCAAATAAGTGCATATTTATGAATGCAATTCATTTGTAGACTCTCAGTTTAAAAAAATATACAGTGGGTAAAAAAAGTCTCCGTACGCAGATACGAACGCAAATCAAAGCTTAATTTGTCACACAAAATTCATAATGATAAAAATGAAAACTTAAAAATGAGTTAAAACTAATATTATTTAATATTTATTCACATTAAAAGGATGATAATACTGACAAAATTAAATAATAAATCTTAAAAACTCAAAAAATGCCGTAATCATGGAACAAAAAAGTCTCCGTACGGTGCCCTAGAACACGAAAAAAGTTTACAAAAATGCAAAATATATTTAACAAATATACATTTAATGATCAGTGGGCCCTCCTTTGGCCTTTATCACCTCTTTTAGACGTTGAGGCATTACCCCTACAAGTTTTTTTTGTTGTTTCTGGAGAAATATTACACCAAATACTACTAATGGCACTTTTGAGCTCAACTTTGTCTTTTATGTCATATTTTTAAAGTTGTCGGCCAATTTCTTCCCACAATTGTTCAATGGGGTTTAAATCGGATGACTGGGGAAGGATATGAAATTGTTGTTTAACATGGTAAAGGCACAACTCTTGGCAAATCTTAGAGGTTTGTTTAGGATCGTCGTCCTGCTGAAAAGTAAATCCAGTTCCAGAGATAGTTTCTCTGCACTGGATAATACATTTTGTTTAAGAATATCCAGATATCCATATCGATCCATATTTCCCTCGATGAACTGCAAATTTCTTACTCCAGAAGCACTCATACACCCCCACACCATAACACCACCACCACCGTGCTTTACAGTTCAGCATAAATTCTTAGTTAGCATTTGTTCGTTTGGTTTTCTCCACACCATAACTCGGCCATCTGACCCATGAATGTTAAATTTTGATTCATCGCTAAAAAGAATGGATTCCCAAAAAGATAATGGCTTGCTTACATGCTTCTTTGCAAACTCGAGGCTCTTTTTCCTGTTGTACAAACTTATATAGGGTTTATTCCGGGCCGCACGTCCATGATAACCACTTTTTTTAATGACATTTCTCACGGTTTGAGTTGAGACTTTAATGTTGTAACCAACCATTAATTCAGCTGCCAACTTCAGTGCACTAATTCGTGGATTTTCAAGAACTTGGCGTAAGATGTTTCTTTTATGCACGCGATTTAATTTTGACGGCCTCCCGGATCGATCTCTATCCTCAAGTGAATGAAGTTTACGATATCCTTCAATGATATATTGCACAGTAGACTTCGATTTTTTAATCCTTTCACTAATCCTTTTCATGGATAATCCATTATTTCGCAATTTAATCACTAATTCCCGAATAGCTCTGGGAACTTCCATTTTGAGACGATCAAGAACAAATTTAAACTCAACAACTGTCAAAATGTTGTTTTCTTATCAGTGATTAACTTTCTGACGTCAAAGATTTACTGCGGGCCTGTTTTAAACACTTCAGAAAGAATTTGCATAAAGCGTACGGAAACTTTTTTTGCACTGACATTTTCAATTTACCTTAGATATTGCAAATAATATGCCTTTCTCATTTTTTAAAATTGAAAATTTACAAAAATCTCTTTCTATAGACTTATACTAAACACATATAGACAGTATTTAAAGAAAAAATGCAATACTTTACAAATTATGCTCATTTATTCTTAAATTTAGTGACCGTACGGAAACTTTTTTTATCCACTGTATATCTGTTTGAATTCTAAAGTACATCTTTCAAAAAAGTCTCAAAATATACAGCCTAGTTTTCCTCTTACATAATAAATAGAAGCTAAATTTCAGAATACTTAAAAATAAAAAAACGAAATGAATTAACACAAAAACATTTGAATTTAATCGCAAGTATTTTATGCAAGTAACTGCTAAAAATAATCTGACTTAAGAGGATTATAACTATTCCAATTAATGTTGTTTTTGAGTAATGTGTTTTTATTATTAATGATAATTTTTCTGCGATTTATTCTGATCTAATTTTTGGTTCGAATGTATAAAATAAGCTTTAAAAAATTATGCTATAGTTAAATGTGAAAAAAAGGAAAAAAGACAAGTAATTACTTTAAATTAAAACGGTTGAAATAAATAAAAAAAGTATATTTCAGAAAAATACGAACCCTCATTCTGCTAAAAACATTCATTAGAAAACCTTTGTAAATTAATAATGAGGTACGAATTAAGATTCAACAAATTTCTCCGTTCGAAAATTGAAAATTTATTTGAAAAAAAAATGAACATTTGCGGTTCTTTTAAGTGGAAATAGATAGAACTAACTTTCTTAATGAATAATTTTTATAAACACTTAAAAGTTAGTCGTATTTAAAATAATACATATTCAACAATGGACGATTCGTGATCTAAAATAAATATTACAGAAATATTAAAATAATACATATTTAATAATAGACGATTCGTGATCTAAAATAGACATTACAGGAATTTACTAAGTGAAAAAAATTATTGGCAGAAATAAAATACAGACCTAGAAAAAAAGGAATAAAAAAACCTAGAATTACACTAATAGAGAAAATTATTCAGAAAAAAAATAAATGAATGCAATATATATATAATATTTTATAAGAACAATTTATTAAATTATTTGCTAATTTGCGAATTCTTATTCATATTCTTTTCATTCTAAAATAACACAAATCTTTAATAACTTAGAATATGAAAGTAAATTCAGGAGATATACAAATCATAAGGAAAACTTGATGCCACTACCATCTAATAGAATAGTATCTTATTTTGTGTTATTACTTCATATCCGTTTTTTTCTCCAGCAAAATTCGCGATGTATTCCAAATTTAATTTAGAACAAATCATTTGACATGTCACAAGAACACGAATTCATTCCATTAAAAATTTTGTTTATTTTTTACCTCTTTAAAACAATGTGATTGAAGAGATTGTTCAGTAGCTAATACGGAGAGGGAAACTTTGAAATAGCAAACGAATATTTTTTTTAATAAATTGCTTCGAGTTCTCATCTGTATTAGAAGAAAAAAAAGAATAACATTGCTTTGTTCAACTGTTTGATTAAAGAGTTGAAGTGTTTCTGCTACTTCAGCGAGATGCATTCGTTAATACTGAAATCATTTCTTCCCATCTTTTATTAAGAAAACAAACTTCTGAGTATTCTAACTCACCGGTCTTTATCGATTGCTGAGCAAATAGAACATTCACTTGAGTGTTGAAGTCGATTTCGATTTCCTACAAAAATGCAATCAGAGAGAGAGAGAGAGAGAGAATCATTTCAAAAGAACTAAGTTCCAAATTTTTTACATATTTCCACTTTTTTCTTAGTTTCTTCTTCTTTAAGATTGAAAATGATTCAGTTGTTTCGTTTTTCTTCGAAGAAATTTTTAATTTTCAGGTAAAAATAAATATAGTTATCCTCTGCACTACGATAGATATTTCAAAATCGTCTATCGTGTAGTGTAGATTTTACTATAATTGGTTTGTTTGGAATTAGACCAATAAGAGATTTCGGCAAAAAAGGGCAAGAATTATTATCAAATATTAATTTTTATATATAATTATATGAAATGATTCCAGGTTTATATTTAAAGTAGATCTTTTGAAATTCTTTTGCACCCATAACTCTTTTTCGTGTTAAAAAGAATATTCATTATTTCGCTACAAATTTCATAGCAATTCAAACATTAAGAAATGAAATTAAATACAAATAATTAAGCACTGATTATTATCTTCGATTAATTATAATTACCTAGAAATTTATTTTACTGTACTTGATTTTAGCGAAATATTTTTAATTAAGATGCTTTTTTTTGGATTATTTTTGATGATAAATATAAATGGAACTGAAACAAGAAGGTGCTTTTTGCCACCACAGTGTCTCAAATTCAACAATTCGTTAAATCTAAGTTGCATTTTATTTACTGAAGAAATTTATTTCCAAATATAACAGAAAGTAATCTAAATTAAAAACATTTCATTAAATAAAAATGGATGCTTTCAGGAGTTTTTAATTTTTTAAGAACTCAAGAATAACACTGTGGAATGATTTACAAGCAAATCACCTTTTTTAGATTCTGAAGAAGATAAAACAAAATATCATTTTGTTGTATTCCATATTTGTTTTTCTTTCATCAAATAACTGATATTGAGAATATAAAAAAGTGAAATAAAAACAAAAATTTGATTTCAATACAATCTAAACTATTTAACAAATCAAATGACTCAAATCTTAAATTTTAAGTTTACCGAATAGTATAATAATTTTTAGTTTATCATTTAGTTCAAATTAGAAAATCATTCCAATATAATATGTTGTGTAATTCTGCATAAATATTATGAAATTGAGAATTCCTTTTAGTCATAGAATGCCTTTAAATTAAAAGTAAACTTCAAAGTAATTCATTTTTATTTTCAAGTCATTTGAATACTATAAATTATGAATATTCAGGTTTATAAATATAGCTATTTCACACAAAAATCGTAAATTGTAAGAAATTAATGCAATATAATTGAATATAAAATTCTATAGATTTATTCCAAAAGTGTGTGCATAGCATTCCATTTGATTTAGTCATAGAATGAGTGCAATGTAGCCCACGAAATCAAATACATAGCGGCATCATTACAAAAGTCAATCCTCCTCACACGATGACGCTTCCCTGGAAAAATCGTGACGCAGACATGTAATTTATTCTAACCGTAACCTAACAGAGATAGAAGAACGTTTTAAAAAATATTCTCTATTCCTCGATCACCGCCATTCATAGAATCTTCCTAAAAAACCAGAGATGGTCGAAAGAGCTGAACTCGTGACATGCTGACGTCATAGATACGTAAGTGGGTTGCCACATTCTGATAAAGAGTATTTGCAGTGTATCGCGAAATCTCCCGATTCGGCCTTTCGTTAAGACACTACTGTTTGCTAAGATTTCGATTATCACTTAGCAGGTTGGCATGCATTTCATGAAATCGCTAGGTTTTGAAGTTTTATTTGGATTTACTGGTTTTTACTACATCATGCTTCAGGCTTGCGGTTTCGTCATAAAGCCAGAGGATTTCCGTTGATAGAACATGATTTCCTATTTATCAGCGGAAGTGTTATGTCAATGTGCCTTCACAGAAATTAAGTTATTGTCGATTCTGTGTTTATTCATATAAAATTTTACATACAACATTATCATTTTATTCAATAATATTTAAAATTTATATGAAAACTCGAATGCAACTGAATGTTTCACTATTGAAAACGATTTTTTATTTCCATTATTTATCCTTCTAGTATAAAAATAAAATAAGAATCGTTCTTTATTAATTTTTCTCCTTTATAAATTTTTATTCAATCATTTTTCATAATTTTCAATACATTTCGAAAAAATTAATTTATTTGCTTTATTAGTTAAAGAATATTTTCTATTGTTTCTATTTACTTATTCATGACCTTGAACATCTGAAAAAATATGTAACCAAATTTACATTGGCACATGACGATATATCTCCAAAATAAAGTCGTATTATCTAATGTACTAATGTATTGTTAGTATTCGGTATCACTTTCTGATAATCGAATATTTACAGTCGTTAATGAGATAATATGTGCTGAGAAAGAAAAGGCGTTAAAACAGTTTCTTTGTTTGAAATCATTTTTCATTCTTATTGATATAAGCCGAATTATTGATATAAAACCGACATTGTTTAAACAATAAAATGTACAAGATAAATTACAAAAGTTATCAACTCTATTGTTTTATTGCAATTTTTCTGATATGGCTCAATGCTCAACCTCAAACAAACAAATTGCTGGCGTATTATGGATTAACTGAATCATGAAATACCACCTTGGGGTATCACCTATTTTATCTCATAATATAAATATGCTAAAACCATTTTTGGTAATAACAGTCGACGATCATACTTTTACATCACAAGTTTTTCAACTCTTTAATTTTAGGACTTCATTTACCATATAAGCCCTCCTGCTGCTATTTTTTGTAGAAATGTTTTCAATTGTCATTTTTTCGAGATTCAAATAATATATATAGGGTTGCCATAAATGCTAAGTCGTAAATAAATAAAACATGGAAAAAACGTGTTGATGGTTTGCTTTGTAATGGTAAAAAATAATGAAATGAGCAATCTAATAAAATGAACACATAAAATAATAATAAAAGATGCAAACCTAATCTTTTTAGGCCAGTCATATTTTGAAGTTTATTTTACTTTCTTAATTAATTTTTTTTCTTTTATATAATTGTAAAATCATTTTGAAATTACTTACATATTTCTTTCATCGAACATTAAGTTGATATTAGCGAAAATATTCTCTACTTATTTTAATTTAATCGTGAATGGTAAATACTTAATTTTTGATCAATACTCTTTGTATTTGCAAAAAAATTCAGTAATTTCTCTTCCATGCTAAACTTTATAGTGACATCGCAGTTTTAGTAATATTATTTTCTCTAATCTTCAGTATATACAATCTAATCTAAGTGAATGTCAGTATTGCTTATATCGATGTTTCTTAGTTGCAAATATGCTGAGTACATTCTTTTTCTTTTCATTCGGAATTCGGCTTCAGTCAAGCTATGCTATTCAGCAAATGCTTTGAACTTTATGATATGATTACGATCATTCTCAGTTTGTAGTGGATTTAGATATTTCGAGGTTGTTGTCAACGCATATTATGAGGCTCCTCTTTCTAAAAATCTGATCACTTAATTACACATTTTTGGCATGTTAACTGTTTAAATTAGGTTATTTTATTTTATAAATTTAGAAGAAATGTATTTTATTTTTATATACCTATTGAGACACCAGATACTCCAACAACCACGTTGCTCACAATTCTTTTGAAGCAGCATTTGAGTTTTTACAAATATTCTAATATCAAAGATAACATACTGAATCTGGTATCAAATTATTTGATTAATTTACTAGCATTTTATAATCAATTGAATGTGTATATTATACAAATTTATCTGTTTGACGATCAGAAAAATTAAGTTTTTTAATCGATTCAATTTCTATTTAATGGAAAGTATTCCTTTTTCTTTTTTTAAAAAATTTAAATAACAAGGCTCCATTCTGACTAGTGGCTGTAGCTAGCAAATCGTAATACGGAACTAAGTAGTGATATGTGTGTGTGTGTTCCTTCTTTTTTTGACTTAGATAATAAGTTATTATTTTTTTTCGCCCAAGTTTTTCTGCTTTTTTTAAAGTCCTCATATTTTACAAATCGGTAATCACTACATTACATCATCAAATTTATTCATTAATATACATTCATGCATATTGCATAGAGACCAAGAATAAATAAAAAAGTAGTATATTTATTTATTTATTTGATTTTTACCTGTTATTAAAAAGCCCTTAACTTTAAATTCGCTTGTGATTCTAGTTATGTCTTTTCTAAAGAAGAAACCTTCTAAAGTCTCTATTCGAGTAAAAACAATTTCAAATGAAAAAAAAAAAGCTGCGGACTTCGATATTATTTTCATTAGAAATTTCCAGACTAATACAGTTTTTATTAGATGTCATCTACAATCGGAACATTTGAAAAATCAGGCAGCAAAATCGTTATGGAAATTCATTTAAAAAAATAGTAAAAAGTATTGATTTTACATAATTCGAAAAAGAAATAAAAATTATTGGAAAAAAGAAAATAACGAGTTTGAATAAAAACAAATATGTTTTGTTAGCACAAAAATAAAAATATAATTAGTATTTTTATATAAATACATTAGAATGTTGCATAATTCGTCAAAATTAATTAGAAAATAAATTCATGCTCCTACAACTTATTCTTTTGGCTGAGAAATTCTAAAAATTGCGAAAGTACTGTTTTTGACAATATAATCATGGTAACCTCTTATTATTGAAATACAAAAGGTAATTTTTTCCCCTGATATCTAAGCATAAATTATTTCACTTTCGTGATATAATTTATAGCAAAAGACAGACAAACCTATTTAAAATGTCATATATAATCTGAATACGATTTGAAATGCAGCAGAAGATTTATAAGATTTAAAGATTGAGGACAGCATTCAAAAGATTGAAAGGATTTAAGTCATTCATACTAAAAAGAAATTTATTCTTAAAAATAAAATTTTAAATTTCAGAAATATCTAATGCCTTCTTAACTGAAAAATGTCCCTAAAGGTATAGATAGTTTTAAAGCATTTTAAAAAGAACAGGGAGGAAAAAAATTCTGTGATAAAAGGTAACAGTTTTTTGTTCCTTTTTTTTTCTTTGAAAAAGAATCGTCTGGATTCTACACCTAAGGATATCGAATGGTTTATTGAAGCCGAACGAACGAGATGTTGATAACCGGTTAACTGTCACTTGGATCAAGATCATGATCGAGATAATTGTGAAATTTCCGAACTTTTCTTTCAATTTGTGTCGAAATCCTTTCTTCTTTCTCAGAAAGAATCAAGAATAGTTCCTCTAAGATCTAAAAAGGGAAAGAAGGCAAACTGTGAGAAGATAATTTTTATATGGCTCGTGCTATTAGCGGTCAAAACAATTGAACAGTCGACCTATATTTTCTTTTTTAATTTGTGAGAGTACAAATTCATGATGAAAAAGAACAATTAAAATTTCTAAAATACTATTATTAGGTAAATTTCTTTCCCAGAAAACTGCATTCAAAGAAAAATTAGCCAATTAATTTAAAACCAATAATACTTACGCAGTTACCATATTTTATTTATTTATTATTACAATTTTATATTATTGCAAAAACTAAAGGCTATAAGAGATGCCAATTTCGAAATAAGATGTTTGATAAATTCATGGCGAATGTTTTTTCTAGATTGCATATTGTTGTTTCATTCCCATATATAAAATCTCATTCTTTGAAATGAATAAAAATTTACTTTGAGTAATAAATAAAAGCATAGAGCTCTTAATTTTGATTTATATAAATAATTTGTAGAATAAAAAATAAATTATTGATATTAATGTAATAATTAAAAAAGAAACAATTATTTAACTTTATTTTTTAATTTAATAATTTTACCAGTCATTCTTTAATTTCAAAATTATGACGGAATAAACGGTTACTTGACAAGTAAATTTAAAAATAAATTTCTATCCCAATTATGCCTTTTGTTTTACAATAAAAATAGGCTAATAACAGTTTTAACTATCACAACTATAAACAATAAAAAAGTAGATTTATTATATACACATTAACAATATTTTTTTATCAATAAAAAGTTGCCAAAGTTTGAAAGAAAATTATAATATTTATTTTCCTTAGCTTATAAGTGATTTTTTTATTCTTAAAGAGATTTCTTTTCTAAAATTTATAATGCATAAAAGCAATGATAAAAAAATGCATTTGCAGATTTAATTTACTGTATTATAGAATTAAAAGAATTTTTTATATGAATAAAATTTGATGCATGCAAAAAGATAATCTCTTTCGTAAAAAAAACATTTTATTGAAATAAGCCGAAGTTTTTTCTGTGTTTTCTTAATATGTTTGTCTTAAGCCGATAAAACCAGTTGCTTCCAAACGGGCGTTGTAACTAATGAGCTCCAGAATATGATCTAAGTTTCTCTCAATTAATGAGGAGATTTGGGGCAAGTTTCCAGAGAATTATTACCAGAAGTACTAGTGAATACAAAACTTAATATTTGATTTCCTTCTAAAATATTTGTAGATAGTATTGAAACGCTCAAAAAATTCGATCTCTATATTCCAACAAATCTTCGCACTTTAGTTGTCTCAATCTAAAAAGAATATATTATTTTTTTCTTTCCAAAATACTATCTGTCTAAGAATATCATAATTCAAAATTGGGAAGGAAATTTGTTTTTTATTGCTATTATTAAAATATCCACCAATTTCGTCTACTTGTTTATTCGGTTTATTTTCAGTCGACTTGTTTATTCCTGGGCATTAAAACATCCACTAATAGAAAAGATGAATTTTTTGAAACCGGCATCCTGTCGGTTTGCTGTCTTTATCACAAATTTGTTTCAATTGATTCCAAAACTTTGGATCCTATATCGCAGAAGCGAGGCATATTGTTTCAGTTCCCGGTTAGTTTCTTTTCTTTCTTTTTAGTAAATGTGCTTATTAATACTTTCTTTTTTCTTTTTAGCTTTGAAGAAATTCTTAAACGCTGAAAAAAGGGGAAGGAACGATTAAAAATTGTTCTTAATGACACTTCTCATCGCCTGAGACCTTCCCTAAATCATTTAAGGAGCTGTACATCGATTGCCATAATCTACAATCATCTTTACTACACTAGTGGATTATTAATTGAATATTAATCGGCAGACAGTATATTCTCGAAATGACAGTTGTCATCTAATTAAATAAATAAAAAGAGAATTAAGGATTTAATTACGTATTCTGGTTCAATTTTTACAATTACTAGTGTAATTGAAAAGCAATAGTTAATGCATGTATTATATAATTTAATTTAGGAAATATATACATTAATCAGTAGACGAATTGCATCATAAAAAAGACTTTTTTTTTAACATTTAGGAAATATGACTTTAAAAAAGCATTAATTAAAACGCTTAAATTAAGAAAAAAAGCTTTAACTTTAATGTAGCCTTTATTGTAAAATAATTCTGTAATTTTATTTCCTATCTTTTAGTAGTTATAAAATTGTAGCCCAGACATTTTTTCACCGTTCCTTTTTAAAAAAATACCCTCCCTGTTTGAAAGCCACAATCTAAGGTCTTTCCTTTACCGACAACACAATGCTGACTCAGGTCGAAAAGAGCACCTGCAAAGGTCACGTGACTAAAAATCCCGGCTTCCCTGGTTGCCAAGAGCAACGACCGGCTCGGCAGAGAAAATATCGTCTGCGAGAAATATCTACGAAAAAATATCGGTCAATCTACTCGTTCGAAATATACCTTTCTTTCCATACAGATATTGACCGTGGCCCAAATTTAAAGGAAATAAAAACTAAAAAGTTAAGTTTTCGAGATCCCAATTGAGGGTGTAGAGTAGCGATGTCTCGCACCCGCATAATAGAGATAAATATCTCGACATCGAGCAACGACTCGGCTGGTGTTTTTGGTACAACAGATTTGGCATCCTGTTGAGAAGAACCTTGAGCAATAATAATTAAAGCTTGTTTACCTGTATGGAACGGGAGGGGAGGGAAGCTAGCTTTTTCCAAATAACGACAAGGGTTGTCACATTTCCTATATTCAGATGCGAAGTCGCCAAAAAGGAGTGTGTTTGAATTAAATTTTATAGCCGATTTCTTTTTGACCGATGTGGACTTGATTAGATTTTTTTCATATAATACATACAACGATAAAAAAATAAATGCTTTATAGGTTTCAATTAATAGAGCATTTAATTCGAATTTTAAAAAATGGCATAAGTAATTTTTTTACTAAGAACATTTTTTTATGTTTCGTTGTAAAAATAAAGTTTTTTCTTCTGAGTATTGGAATATTTACAACTCAAAATTTGAGTTTGTGAATAAATAAGATTTACTTCAAATTAATATTGTAAAATTGAGGATATATTGAAAGAATTTTTTATTTTCATAATAGAATAGTTAAAAAAAATAGTTGTTTATCAAAGTATTGGTTTCTCTTAAATAATGCACTATAAGGCGATTATCTTCAGGTTCATTTATTATAAATCGGCACACTAAAAGAAAAAATAAACTTTTTTTAAAAATTCCAAAAGTAGCATACTAAATGAGCAGCATAACATTCATTAATTACAATGAACTTATTTTCACTCTAATGTACTTAAAATGAAACTTAAAATATGTTAAATACTATATAATTTCAAAATCTGCAAAATATATGATATTTTTGATTATAATAAGACATATGTCACTATCCAGAAATAAAAAAAAAATTATATTTTAATTGATGCATGATTTTTATAAATACTATAATATAAAACTTCATTCCAAGGTTGAACGAATTATTATATTGATTGATATTATCAGAATGTATAAAGTCATTTAGAACATTTTGTTTTGATTATCGATTATTACAATTTGCAGCATATTTAAAATTTTTGGCTTTTCTGAAAATTTTTTTCAAGCTGCAAGAAAGAAAGATGCTGACTGGAGGAAGAAGAATTAAAATTTATGCACTTATTTTTTTTCTACTTATTTTTTTAATTTTCATTTTTTTTATTGAAGTGTAGGTATTCACAGAAAAATAAGTAAGTAAAATTTTAATCGATGATCGGCTAGAAAAAAAATTATTTCATTTTTTTGTTTATTTAAAGAACTTTTGGAAATTAACGAAAAAAAAAAATTTGTCATCAATTTTGCTAATAATTATTGAAACTGAAAAATTTACCATAAACATTTTTACTGTTTTGAAACGTTTCTCTTTCGTGCATATCAGATACTAGAAGAAAATTTAATGGCATTTCGTGGAATATTTTCTAATTTCTCGAAAGTATTATAATCATCAAAAAAAAAAAAAAAATTCAAAGAATCGTCCAATTTTATCCTTTTCTGAGTGCGAAAAACATATTTTTTCAACCATGTCTGTCTGTCTATGAGTATGGTAATTCATTGAACTAGTGGGGTGAAATGTAACATGTGTTCCTAACACTAAATTTATTATATCTACCAATTTTGGAAGATATCTGTTGAAGAAAAATATGTCTGTTTACTTTTCTTTATTCATGGAAATACTGTAACTCAAAATGTAAAGAGATAAATGAATGAAATTTGGTACATTATTATATCATCAGAAAGATAGATGTTTGTCAAGTATTGAACCAAATCCATTGAACAGATGACTATGCCCACTTGATACGTGTGTATGCGAACGACATAGCTAAAAAACGCAATGATGTAGCTGAAATAAAATTTAGTATGTCATTTCATGATCGAAATTCCATGTTTGTATTGTAATTTGAACTCCATCAGACAGAAAAAAAAGAGAGATCGAAATTCGTTTTAAGATTAATAAACTCAAAATGTTATATATTGAGTTACAGCACATAGATTTTGGATGGGGGGGGGAAGGAAATCACGCTTGCAGACCTAGTATTGGGGACTATTAGAGTTTGACAGTCTTCATCCCACCACCTACCTTCATAATGCATTCAGAGAATGCAGGCTTTCATATAAAAAAATCGGAAATAAGTGCTATATTATGCAAACACATGATAAAATCGAAGGGTGAATAAGGTATTTTGGGGGAAATGCTCTAATGTAAAGCTTTAAAAGTGTCCAGATTCAAGTATTTTTAAGAGAATTAAAATTCTTCAAGTAGTGTCTTGAACGTATAGATATGCGTTTGAAATATTTCTTTAATTATTTTATAGTCTGAAAAACAACTCGCTGTAATTTTACCTTTTAAATAACACCAGAAACAGTTCATTAATAAAATGTGTTACCAGAGTAGCTATAAAGCTCTGAACCTATTCCGATCACGATCTGCTTTATGGAAGCCTTATTTTTGATTCTGCGCCAAAAACAAGGATCAGATGTTCTATTTATTGCCAACAAATCCAATAAACTGACGCGATTTTACGCTGTTCGAGGCTGCAAGTGTCAATCTGATTTAAGAGATCGCAAGAGCGGAACATTTGTCAGAAACAACCTTTCTGTGATGTGACTCTATTTGTAAAAGTAGCAGATGCAGACGGAAAAAAAAAGAAAATCCATAAATGGGTTTAAAACATAATAATGATGCATTACTGGTTTACACCTGTGTTAACATACTTTCGAGGATTTTTCTAGAAAAATAGATGGGGAGAATGATTAGAATATAATAATAAGAAGAAAAGAAAAACAAAAACAGAATTACAGAATCTTAGCGAATCAAAAATTGACCTTGATTAGAATTATTTACTTATAAGAAATTGAACATGGAACGTTACTTTAAAATTTTTATTCTTATGCAGTCTTATCAATAAAAGTCGTTCGTACTATTCGTCTCGTCTTAAACAATTGAATCGAATTCAACCAAACTTTGTATAATTATTTGAATGAATATTAGTAGCTTTCTAAAGTGCAAAAAGTGATTAAATATTTATTTTATTAGAAACTTGAAATTAAATGCAGTTTTGCAATTTTTCTGCAATAACTTTAAAATAAATAATCTCACAAAAATTTTTGATGGCATCTTAAAATTTAAAGTTTTGCCTTTTGAATAATATCAATTTCATTTGTGCACAATTTCTTATTATTTTTATTAATTCTTCAAAATTTAATAGATACAGATGAATTTGAAGTCAGAAAATTCACATATATTCCATTGCTAGACAGCGGTGAGACTTTATATTCTAATCTACCTTTATTTTTTGATATTTTAGTGACTTTTCTAAGTTTTGAATTTCAAAGTTTTTTTTTTATTAGAAACAAAATTGTAGGTGATAGAAAGATTTCAGGAATTTCAATATTTTATTTAAAAAGTTTTCTGACAGACGATAATAGATTCCTTCGAATGACAATATTAAATTTATTTATTTTACCTTTTCTTATACAATACATAGCTAAAATTTGAATCACAAATATTTATATACAAATAAAATTTTAAAGGAACCTCGCTGACCATGAATTAAATTGCTATCTTTGATATATCTTTTGATATCTATAAAATCTTTCTATCTTTTAAATATTATTCATAAAAGTGATGTGAAACATTTTTTAAAAATACTTTCTCGTAAAGTATTACAATCGCTAAAAATTTCTCCTCCGAGATTTTTATCCCCCTCTACTATTTAAACAACTTCGGATTTGAAAAATAATTTTGGATTTGAAAACACATACTCATTTTTTAGAGGCGGAGGGGAGGGGGGGGGGGTGATTACATCAGTTTTTGCAGAGCTCACTATAGCTAAAAAAATAATAATAAAAGAGATTGTGTGAAACGTTGGAATTTGTTCTTATATCAAAACCATACATTTCCATCAAATTTTGAAATAAATCATCTATTTGTGGGTGAACACGAGATTTTTTTTTTTAAATGTATGTATCTATATGGATGAATTTTGGCATACGATTTTATGGCCTATACATTTTAAGCTAAATCCATGAGGATGAATTGAACTAAATCCATAATTCAGAGACTCATGAAATGAGGCTTTGAAGTGGGAGATGCCTGAAACATGGAAATTCATTAAAATTTTGAATTCGTTTTTTATTAATAAAAGTATTTTTTCTCCGTACGGAGAAATTAATAGAAACAAGCACATTTTTCTCAATAATATTAAAATAAAAAAAATATCGGAATTTAAATCATTAAAATTTTTATTATGTTTGAAATGTACACTTGCACTGAACAATTTAGTAAAAAGAGAGATTTTATAGTGTGATCCGTCTAAAGCTGTAAATTGTTGAAATCCAGCACTTTCCATGGATTTCGTGCCTTCCATATTCTTTAAATAACTTTCATTGTTTACAGCACTACACAGTTTCATTGTTTACACACTACACAACACTACACACAAATCCTTTAAGTGTTATTATTCAAAGGTTATAAATTCTTTGCTGATATTTTCTTTATAGTGACTCATATTATATATAATAGGCATTTTCTTTAATCTTCGTTTATCATATAAAAAAACAGAAAATTTTATAAAAAGATCAGTATGGATTTCGTTTTGATAAAATGTCATGAAAAACTAATATTTCTAATTAAAACATTTGAATAAATATTCCGAAGTCCTCATTAAGAAATATTTTATTCTTTTGAATTTATTTAATTGATTATCAACTGATTAATTACAATAAATAATTTAAAAGGCATAATATTTGACATGCAGTATTTTTTCAAATGAAATTCGAGAAAGCAATTATTATCTTAGTACATCAATTGTAATAAAGGATAAAACTCAATTTAATAAATATTCGATGAAAAACAAAAATAAATTGGAGAAAATTTATTTATATTCTTATTTATCCTATAAGATATTCTTAGAGAATTCAATAAAAAATCTTTCATAAATGGGACAAATATGATATACTTTTATTGTGATATTTTAATTTTTATCTTCGATTTATTAATTTAGATTACATTCTTTCGTGATATACCGAGAAAAAAATGTACTAAAAAGGAAAATATGTTAATCAGAATCTAACATTAGATTGCATAATTACTCAGTTTTGAGAGTTGTTGGATCTCAAGGTCAGTTACGAATTCAATCAGCAGTTGGTAATTCTTATTTGGCATATTGCCAAAATGTTAACTAATAGAACTGTTATTTTTAGGAATATCCATTGTATAGCTAAAAGAAAAATTAACATCAGTTTGACTGAAAATTATTTTGTTTTCTTATGAAGCTAGAATTAGCAGATATAAGGAAGGAATAGAACGATCATTTTATTAAGTAGTAATAACCTATCTTGAATGATTCGTATCTAATATATATATATATATATATATATATATATATTAGCAAAAAATGTTAATACATGCCGCTAGTTATCAGTGAATTTTCTATTTGTATTCTTACAAATTTCTTTACCTCTGAAAACAGTTAATAATTTTTTTAGTAGCTGACAATTTAATAATTTTTTTTTCTAAATTGTAGTTCCAAAATTAACTGAAAATCCTTGATAAGAGGAAAAAAGTAACTGATTTTTAAAAAATGATCGGAAATTTCTTATTTCTGTGTTAATTATTGAGATCCTGTTTGGCAAAAACTATTTAAGCACAGCATCATCAGTTTTATTTTTTTTCCTTTCTATATTTTATCTTAAATACATAAATCAATAAATTTTAGCACCAATTAATTTTAATAGTTTCCAATTTATCTATTATTTGCTAGATAAAACCTTAATGTGAAGACTATGATAATAATAAAAAATTCTATTTCCAATTATTACAAACTAACTTCTGACTATAAATAAATAATGTTCGTAAATAAAATTCCCAATTTGCAGATTTGTCTCTTTGTTTTGTTTCAACAAGAAATATTTTCTGCATATATTTTCACAAATATTGAAGGGTTTTTAAAACTTAATTATAGACTTCTAATCTTAAAAAATCCATTAATAAATTTCAAATAATAACTAAAAAAAAAGGAACAAATATTAATAATTTTGAAAATTTATATGACTATTGTATTTCCAAGAAAATAAGACCTAGTTTAATACCAAAATTTATAATATTCCATTTGTTTTACTGGATTTTATATTCATAATATGCCTTACTTTTTTATGTGCAATAAGGCATATGTTTGAATAGATAAAATTATTATAATATGAATGTATAAAAGTCAGACTTTGGTATATTTTTTCAATTGGTATAATTCTCTTAAGAAATTGTGAACGGGATAACATGGAACAGTTATATATTACTTATGCACATTTTTTGAATTATTTAAGATTGATATTTCATTTTTGAGACAATGAAAATATACTCCTAATTAAAGATTAATTTTTAGCTTAATATCTTGAATGTATCAGGCATATTTTGGGATGGACATTGTAACTTTGATCAGCTTTTCGAAGACATGCCTCAAAATTGCTGTTCCAAACATGTATACATCCACGCCAGACCAATGCGCAAAAGGACCAACCCATACTACACATTTTAAATGCATTCAAGAACATTGGAATTTGCATTTGGAATTAAGTGCACTGTGGAATTTGATGAAATTGGTCCTTGAATCCATTACAACTAAATTCTGATACCAAGCCATTGCATTCTACACATATTAGAATAAATATATTTTTCTTTATATACTGTTGTCCTTATTTTGTTTTAGAAATTCATTTATGACTTTCATGTGATCTTATGGACCATCTATCCCCCCCCCCCTTTGTTACAATGAAATGAACTCTTCTTGGCACATGAGCAAAATCGTGGGGGGTGTTTCTTTACCTGAAAATAGACAGTATATATTTAACAAATTCCTTTTAGCCGTGTTCTTAAATTAATAATTTTTTAGTCTCTTAAATTAATAATATTTTAGTCACTTAAATTCAAAGTTCTCTTAAACTTCTGAGTTGAAAGTAACGTTTTTTTCCGCTTTCCCATGCTCCTAAGTGCTTAATGCAGAGTAGTTGATTATCTAAATTTCAAATAATCCCTGTTTGAAGGGAAATAAATTCTGAGCGTCTTTTCCCAATTTTTTTACCTTGTATTTTTGTCTTTGTTGCAGCCTGATCATAATTTCAATTAAGATATTTTAAAGTCTCTAAAATATAAAACTGTAATCTGATACTCATGAAGAATCAGGAAATCTGTTTTCACTTTAACCTTAACTTCTCAATTGCATAGACTATCCCCCCCCCCCCAAGTAATTATAATACATGTTGAAACAAAATGCACTACCAGCAAATTCCTTTCTAAAACTATATAAGTTCAAAGTCTTTTTCTTTTATGGCTTCACGACTTCTTTTTCCTGTTTTCTGGTTTTCTTTCCTGGTTGCGTCTTACTCCGGGACATAGCTCTTGACAAAGAAAATTTGATAATGGATGAAAATTGAAATCCTTATTGTCAAAGAATTCTACATCTTCTAGATAAACGAAAGAATATTATATATCCACACGTGCTTACAATGTTTACTTTTATTCATTTAGATCATAGATTCCCAACGTGGGCAATAACGCCCCCTGGTGGGAGTTTGAAGCTTTCAGGGGGGTGGTAAAAGACCCAAAGAAAATTAGGGGGCGTTGATATGGCACAAAGGGGGCGTTAGAGAATTAACCAAATATAGTGTACAATAACTTCAAAGGGCGATACCAGGACATTTTAAGCATGGATAGACCAGACTGGGTTTTGGATCATTTTTCCAATGTCAACACAGCATGATCACCTCAATTAGAAGAAGAACTAATAGAACTGACGACAAATGAGGATCTAAAAATTAAATTCAAGAATTTTGGCTCCCGAAGTCTATTTCACAACTGCATTCTGGATTATGATCGATTGTTCAACGGTTTTTGATAGCATTCCTCTCTTCATATTTAGCAGAACGTTGATTTAGTGCTGAGGCAACATTGGTAACGAAAGAGAGAAATCGGCTCCATATTACTGAACGCGGATACTTACGATTGTTTTTAAGTGAAATCGAGCCTGATATTAACAAGTTCCTTAAAATGCATCAAATTCAGCCTTCTCATTAGTTGTTAGAAATTCGATGTCTTTAAATTTTAATTTTAAAAAAACCTTTTTAATATAATTAAGTATGCGTTTTGATGGATCTCTGAAATTGTCAATTTATTTATTTAGAAAGCAATAGTTTATTATGAATTAATTCGTATCATCCAAATCCCTGCCTGTCCTTATAACATGTAAGCTAAAATTTTTATTCCTCTTTTTTAAAAAAATAAAGAAGAAATTCAGTAGCGTTTCAATTCCAACAATATTCTATCTGTTAGAATTTTTTTTTAAATTCTTGTTTTCACCATGCATTACGTACGCTCTTATTTATCTGGAAAGGGAGGGAGGCGAATTGAAATATTCACTAGAAAAGGGGGCGCCAGTTCAAAAAAGGTTGGGAACCTCTGGTTTAGATATTTGCGTTACTTGATTTATCACGTTTACATGGACCCGGACAGACACATTTCCCATCAAGGAATTTCATTCAGAATTTAATAGAAATGTGGAAATTCGGTGGCAAGTCAATGTATCCAATTTAATTCCAGTAGCTCTTAGCATTTTTGAATCAATGTATTCAAAAGCTGGCCGACAGACATCATTTAAGAAAAATGCTTATCAGACTCAAGAAGATCTGCAACATGGATATATCACACTTCTTTGATGATTGCAATACTTTCTATTAGATATTCTTTGCATGCAAGTAACAAATAAAAGCTCTCATTCCAATTAAAAACAAATAATATGTTTATGTGATTTAATTATTTTTAATTTTTGATTTATTTTATTCGTATCTTTTTTATTCTTTATGTACTTGTTCATGTGTATAAATGAATACTGAACATAGATGGCGCAGTATGCTCTAACCCTTAAGTATGTTTGGAATGTGAGGGGAGCGCAGTTGAGATTTTTTTGTAAATAACTATGAAACTGGTGCAGGAAGGCACCCGCTCACTCTCCGTTAGCGGCAAAAAAGTGTTTGTTCGCTCGTTGTTAGCGGCACTTTCTATATTTCAATATATATATCATGTGTTTCCTTGTTTATCTGTGATCGTCGTCCATGTTTTGTATATATATATTTGTATGTGTGAAAATAAACAAGTAAAAGTAAAGAAGAATTTTCCCTTGGATTAAATACACACACACCCAGAGCTACACATAAAAACATAATACATACTTTTACAAATCTGACCGTATTCCTCTTTAAGTAAAACAAATTATATCTTTTTTATATAGGAAAACACTCAGCAAAAAAACTTATCTGCAACTAACTCGTCACACAATTGCATTTTGGAACTTAAAGTCAAAAGTTCGAAAAGAGCTGTTATCTATCTATTTGTGGAGCCTTTATCTACTTGCCGCCAGTTCACGCCCATTGCTTGAAATGAAGTGGCGATAATTTCCATCATAAACCTAGATTAACTTGGGATTCATTTGCATTTTTATCTTCCAGCCCTGCTTCTAAAGACTCTGCTAGGAAATTTCGATAAGATGTTTCCTCTTTAGTCTAGCATTGACCTGGCGATTAGTTTTAACCTACATTTCTCATTTTATATAAAAATTCACACCTTCATCTTGGAATTTTTCAAAGTCCATGTCCATGGATTTTGTTGAATTGATTCTGGTTGAAATACAGAAACATACACATTTTGATTTCCTATGATTGTACATTAAAAACATTGATATATATATGAGAATTTATTGACAAGATGTTCATATTTTATGCCTTTAATTGCTTCCAGTTTCTCTTTATGGAAAACAAATTACAAGACAAATTAATATTGCACTCCATTTAATTAATTCTTATTGTCTGTGAGATAGGAACATTGAATTATCGCTTCTCAGATTTATAAAACTGAAAATAAATAATTCAAAGACCTTATAATTTGATAGAAAATTGAGCAGTAAATTCCATAAACACTTCAAGTGCTTATAGATTTTAAGTGTATCAATAAATGCATTTTAAAAACGGAAGTCATCTACTTCGATTATGAAAACAAGAGTTAAGAGATTGTTGGCACACGTTATTTTACACAATACTGTGAGCTCATCTTATATGAGAAGTACAAATAATTCCAAAATTAAATTCCCTCACAATATTTGTGACGTATGTATTATATCTGAAGGGGAAAAAAAGCTGTATTTTGAAACTGGAACTTCAGTTTAGTTACATTAAAGCAATATGAGAGCTATTTTGATACGCACTCAATAACTTTAAACCATGGTTAAACATCGTCTGCAAAAATCTATTTTGGAAAATTCAACCCCATGTCAGTTAGAGAACATATTTTCGATGTCTGGTGTAGCCTTCACCAAATCATCTCGTCGGTCGCTCATGAATGAAATCAGATTTCAAACCTGGAACTCAAAAATTCAGAACTTGAAATTATATCACCATGTTACCACGGGACTATTTTAAACAAACAAAATGCACATCAAACATAAAGTTGATTTGAATGCTGCCATTTAATTCTTTTGAAATCCGTTAAAATGTGTTATATGTTATTTATTTACTCAATGGTATAATGTTTTGAATCATCATTTAAAATAAGACAAACCCCTTTCACTTGAAAATATTCTAAACATTTTTAACTAAAGGCATTGAATAAACGGATTAAGTTAATCAATTTATGGTACAAATAAAATACTGTGATAATTCATGTTAAAAATTATGAATTTAATACTTTTCCTAAAAGTCTTAGTTTAACTCTTCAAATAAAAATGTTTAACATCAATTGATTGAAAAGACTTTACATTAAGGTGTACATCATAGTTTTCCAGCCTTTTCTGAACTGGTGCCCCCTTTTCTAGTAAATATTTCAATACCGTCCCCCTCCCACTCCAGAGAAATAAGAGCATACATAGTGCATGGTGAAAACTAGAATTAATTTTTTTTAAAAATTACTTATAGATAGAAAATTGTTGGAATTGAAACTCTACAGAATTTCTTCTTTATTTAAAAAAGTTTAAGCTTACTGTTTATAAGGACAGGCAGGGGTTTTGATGATACGAACTAATCCACAATAAACTATTGCTTTTTAAATAAATAAACTGACAGTTTCAGAGAACAATCAAAACGCATACTTAATTATATTAAAAAGCATTTTGATTAAAAATTTAAATGCATCGGATTTCGAAGTCTTTTTTTGATTGTATTTGGTTAATCTTTCCATGCCCCTCCGGGCCATATCAACACCCCCTAATTTTCTCTTGGTCTTGTACCGCTCCCCTGGAAATCTCAAACGCCCACAAGGGGTCGTTATCGCCCACGTTGGGAACCTATGATATACATGAAGGTGTACATACACACTTGAAACTTCGAAAATTGGGTTGTGACGTGAGTGTTCGAGCAAAGTCGTCCTTTCACCTTAACGGTGCTCGTTAACAACGAAAGGCGCGCCCTTCTGCCTTAACTTGGAAGGGCTCCGCTCATTCGGGCTTGGTATGACCAAGTGGCATTAGACCCACCACAACAAATATATAATAAAAGAAAAGATGAATTTCGCACATGTGATATTCCAATTTTAACTATCCGAAGTTTTAGTTTAGCGCTTCGTTTTAAGCCAGTACTTCTGTTCTTTTGGGATACACTTCATAATTTTGAACCGCAGTCAGATGACGAGGACAACATTTGAATTGGAACCCCTCTCTCCATACTTCCATAACTCACCAATTGGAGGACGTTTGGCCTCAACGTGCACCAGACCCGTTTACACGACACATCGAGTATCTACCCTTAAAACTTTCCGGTTCCGAAGTCAAGACCTTACCACCAGGCCATGTCAGACTTATATCTTCTAAAAAAATTTTTAATGCACTTACTACTTTGTAAAATATTTCTTAAAAATTTAATAATATAAAACATTTTCTCAGTACATTTTATTTTCATATTTTCAGAAAAAAAAAAAGGTTTTTATGAATTCAAGCTCCTAAATCTGTAAATTTATATTTCAGCAATCTACAAATAATGTGGTGGTGGGTGTAAATGCTACTTGGTCATACCAAACCCGATTGAGCGGAGCTCTTTCGAATTAAGGCAAAAGTGTACGCCTTTCATTGTTAACCAGCATCGTTAAGGTGAAAGTGCGACTTTTCTCGAACACTCACGTCACAACCCTTTTTAGGTGGTGATTGAACTTATTCATCCATCCGCATGTCAGAATTTAGATCCAAATCAGAGACCGACTCATCCCTGATTCAGCACCCCCAGAGGTATAATTTGTTATGGGAACTTGGAGGACTTTGCAATCACGGTATATTTAATGTGCCCCAACTGCCATTAGACAACACGGCGGTCTTTGGCTGAGACGAGGACAGAACTCGGTACCTTTCGGTTACGAGACTTATTCTCTATCAACCAGGCTACCGCGGCCCACAAATAATGCTGTTGTTTCTTATGGCATTTGCCATTGGACAAGCCCGCTGTTATGAAGACAGCGATTTGAGCCGATAAAGTACGTCTCTTGTTTTAGTAGCTCCAACTAGGGCCAAAAGTACGACTTTGCCATTCACTCTCTTGCACAATTCCTTTGTACAGAAGGGCAAATTTACACATTTCACTGATAGAGCAGAGAAAGAACAACCATGTCCGAACCGGGACTCGAACCCAGGAGGCCCAGATCACGGGGAAGAAGCGCTACCCCTATGCCAGGACGCCGTCACAAATAATCAAAGACCAGTATTGAAAATATTAAGTTTCGGAAACTGAATTTTCAAAGTTCGATACAACAAATCGTAACCATACATCTGATTCGCCACCAAGAACAGTTGATGAATCACAGAAAGTAAATTATAAAAAACCAGTTACAGTTAATGAAACCTTAATTGGGTAAATAGGTTGCGGACAATATATTAATTAGCCTTTGTTCGGTGGAATGCCCATTAACTTGGCTGAGAAATATTTGGAATGCATATTAGAGGAGCAACAGTTATCGAGTTGGCAGATCTCTTCTTCTTTGTGAGAAGTATCAGAGCGGCTATTCTTTTTTAAGTGATAGCGTCTCATTGTTCTGCAAGTTCACTGCCGCATTGTGAATGCGATTGAACTTGAGCGGCAGTCGTTGAGATAAGGAAGAAAAATGTACAGGTCGTCTTAAGCACTTTGATGACCGTGCCCAGCCGTTATACGCGCATCAAATTACCGGAATTTTAAATTATAAGTTAAAATTAAATCATTTAATGATCGATGGCATAACGAAGGTGGGGGTGACTGGCAAGTGGTGGTACAGATGCTCAGGGTGCCCTTAGAAACAAAATATTAGTATGATGCTGCCATTTTTTAAAATTAATTAGATGAGGGGGCAATAAAATAATATCATGCCATGCTACACTTCAGAACCACAAACGGCAATTTAGAAGAAAACAAATACTATGAATAATTAATAAAATCCCTTAGGCTCGTTGCACACACAGCGTTTTTTTCTTCTGTCAGTATTTTGCCAAGACCACTCCCAGAAATCAAATGCTTACACACGGGCGTTTAAATTCCGACTCCGTTGTAAGAGTCAGCATCATTTCATCAACAAATAAATTTACTTTAACCGTGTTATTTAAACTAAGTACTACTTAAGGGTAATTTGAAATGAATAGAGTACAAATTCTATCCTTATTATCTTGCCGTCGAATGAAGAGGAAAAGGGGGGGGGGGCAATTGACTTATTTCGATTTATTCAATTAATGGGAAAAAAGGATTTGGGATCTTGCATCTGATTATCAGAAAGCGCTAGTGACAGCGGGCGTCTGCACAGAGTCCTATAAAAGGCGGATTGACCGAATCTTTATTTGTCCGCCAAGTGTGTAAGCTCTAGTATAATTCAATGCACTACTGTTGTTATGTCGGCATCGGTGAAATAAGCGATCAGAAAAAAGCGCTGTGAGTGCAACCAGCCTTACACACACTACATCATTGTCAGTTATGTTGTTGCTTATCCCCTTTGGATTGAATACCAATTCAAACCAGACCAAGAGATCGGGGAAAGAGGGGGTAGAAAAGCTACTGAGGGTAAAGATCCCCTTCTTCTCGTATACAGCCGACCACCCCGCCACCACTGAATGTAGCAGTATTGACAGGAAGGATAAAGACCCTCGAGCACTCAAGAGGAGAAGTCTGACTTTAGCTCAGATGAAGTTGATACACATTCGCTTGCACAACCCCCTTTTTACAGGGGGAGGCTCTTTCGCATAACTTACCGAAAAAACACAAAGAGAACAACCATGCCCGAATCAGGACTCGAACCCGGGATTTCAGGCATCAGAGTTGATAGTTATTATAATACATTACAAAAAAAATCATAAACATCTCAAAATTTTAATGGATATGTTCTAAATGCACATGACTCACAGGTGAACAGAAAATATAAAGCAAAATAATAATAATAATAATAACAGAAAGTAAAAGATTAGATTTAAAAAAAAGCTAATGTTTTAAACAGTACTCTTAAAAACTTGTGCGTATCAATTCTATGATTTCTAAAATTTAATCAATAAGTTATCAAATAAAATAAAAATGTAAGGGTATAAAAAATAGTTTATAATATTAGGAAAAATAAATACTTCGATTTTACTACAACTGGAACTCCTCTTCAAAAATGTAAGGACATTTAAAAGCTGATGTGATATATCTAAAGTAGTTAATTCAAGTAGTGTAGCAAATTTTTCCTTAGAACAACAAAAAACAATTAGAGATAAAGAATTATCCACAAAATTATCTTCTACACTAATAAAATATCTTAAAAATAAATAAATAAATAAGTTTTATAACAATCATTCATTGATTTTTTAACATAAAAATTTTATAATTGAAAAATGACGCTTTCTAATTAAAAATAATAATTAACAGCTTCAGATTGTTTTTGAAGCATATGATCCATAGTTAAACGCTTGTAAGTGTTGTTTTATTTATCATGAACTGTTTTATTACCTCACTGTCACTCTTCGCTATCATAAAACCGATAGTAAAATAACAAATTCTAAGAACAATAGCAATCCAAGAAGTTAAAATTCAACAGCGTTATAATAAATAGGAAATAGAAGTTGTTCGTATATATTCCTTAGTAAATTATTCTTCGGTTTGTGTTGCCTCGTACTACACTTTATTTATAAAATACCGTATATTACATCCACAATATGATAAAATGAAATAATAGCGGATATTTTATGACCTAAGATGAACGAATCTCATCTAGAATCATTTCAGATACGCTTCACTCAAGGTCATTTTTTTAGTGGCCAATTGAAAGTTACATTCCATTTGCCAAATTTATTATATGGCATCAAACAGAAACAAAAACCAAATTTCGGTAAAAAAAAATTATGGCTTGCAAATCAAAACAAGAACTTTAAATTTTGGCATCTAATATTATTTAAAATTAACTTGCATCTAATTAAATAGCATTTTTAGCATCCTATTAACATTTTGGATGGTTAAAACTAAAACGTATTTTCAGTTTTGTTTTAATGGAATATCAAACAGTTTTAAATTAGCAATATGTTCTAAATGAGATACATTACGACCTTTCTTTTTCAAACTTTTTTTCTTTCTGCGAATTCTGATTTTTTTTCTTTGATCATTTTGATCTCTTATTAAACAAATATATAGCTAAAAGAACCCAGTTTTGCTTCGTATATTTAGATAATTAGAATTTCTATTTTGTCAGTTTCCAGCTACCCAAATTCTATTACAGTTGCTTACTGGAGATATATATCTTATTATAAAGTCATTTTGTCCAAATATAATATGTATATCTTATTAAAAAGTCATTTTGTCCAAATACAATATGCATCAATCTAAGTAAAATTATAACTTTATAACAAAATAAAGAAAATATTTTGGATTCTTACAAAAATAAATAAGTAATAAAAAAATAACATTTACTAATAAAACATTGCCAAATTAATGCTGTATTTTTTCGCTTTAATTATAAATATTGCTACTAAATAAGAATATTATTTTTCATGACCATATCGATAAATTAACTATATACATATAACCATATAGATAAATTATAAATCTATTCACAGAAATCTGACATTTTCTTTAACTACAGAAGGCCTACTATTACCTACTATTTATACTTAAACAGTAGGTAATATTTAAAATAAAAGATCAGAAACTTTATACTGCTATAAGACATTTAATAAGAAAATAATTTAAAATTATGGTTAATGAAAAATGATAAAAATATTAACAAACTTTCAGAGTATTCTTATTATCTATGTAATACTACCGTCTCTCCACTTCAGTTTTCAAGTGTATCTTCATAACTTCATAAACATTAAAAATCGACGATATTCAATAATTGTTTAATACTGTGATTTTTTTTTTTTTTACTGTACTTTTCTAAGTTTGGGGAAATTTGCATTCTTCCAGGTGGTAAATTTTAAATCCTGTATAATCGAATACATATAATTAAAATGTATGTCCAAAATATTTATTTTCTTTTTTTATCATCCATAATTTCATTATATTCCTTTGTGAAAGAAATTTAAAAAATAACAATGTTCTTAACTCATATATACTTTAAAAAAATTTTGTTCTGATATGTTTCGATTCTTTGTTAAAAAAGGTTTTTTAAATTAATTGGTACTCAATGAGAGATAAAAAAGAGAAAGAGAGAAAGAAAAAATATTTTTTTAAAAATTAAACTGGATGAAAACTTGAGTGCTTCAGTTATTTTACTGTATGCCATAACATGTCCAAAGTGTATTGAAAAATAAAAAGACAAACAAAAATATTTGCCATTATAAAAAGAAAAGATAATCACTTTTGTAACTAGATAATAATTCTACTATCAGATAAGTTCTTATACACACTCTTCGGACCAAAGGTTTAGTTTAGATGTAATGATATTGAAATTAACAATATATATATATATATATATATATATATATATATATATATATAATTCTAGAATATGTAAAATTTAAACAGAAAGAGGTTTTACTTTTTTATCTTGAGTTTTTAAAAATATAGATCTATCGTACATTTCTTATGCTTTCGAATTCAAACGCGAACTGGAGGCAAATATTCAAAATATCTGTAAGATTTTTTAAAAAAAAACTCTCCGTGATTGCTTAGATTGTATCAATAATATTTTAGTTTGTTCTTTGTTTAATTATATTGGAGATAATAAAGCTTTGTTTAAATATTTTTTTTATAAAAAAGAATTTTGAAAAAGTTACTAGCATCTGAACTAAGTTTCTTGATTAAGATATGGAACCTGAAAAAGAAATAATCTTCAAATAATTAAACAAATAATATTAACTAATAATAGTTCAATATATAACATTTCATTTAAAAAAAGAATTTTTTAAAAAATAGCCCATCACTTAAAAGCTGAATTCGCATATATTAGTTTTTTACTTGAATACTGGTATTTTCACAAACTTTTTTACAGGTTTCGATATTTAATTTTAAGTAGCACTGCTAACAGAATATTAAATAAACATAAATATATATAAATTCTTTTCAAATTATTAAAAAATTATTTCGAAATTGTAAATTAACAGATAAATTTGGAAATTATTAAAGTAAATATTTAAATAAGAAAAATAATGCCAAAAAATTAAATAGCCTGAAAAAAAAAATACGGAATCCACCCAATTCCTAATCTCTGTTGGCGTGAATCAATTGCGCCAAATAAGCGATAAAGCCAACCGACTGATAAGAATTACATTTCCGCCACCAATCTCTTGATGTCGCTCTGGATGGAGTTCCTGTTCAATACAGTTTGCCATATATGGTCACATTGAACATATTTGCTCTCCTATTGGTCCGAAAGTATTCGCTTCTATGCATAAAGTTGGTTTTCAGCCAATCAGAGCGATTCTCAGGCCGATGGTGGAAAGGTGGACAACGGAGTCATACCATATATGGTAAAGAGTAGAAATCCAGCTTTGCTAAGGTACACGTGCCATAAAAGCCGGCTTCACTTCTTTTAGACCACTGTCTTTCGAAGAGGTGTTCGTGTTCACAGTGTGGAATAGTTTCGTTTAGTGTAAGTTCTCCTATAGCTGAAAAATTTCAAACTATTGGATTATTTGTATCGTAAAGTGTGGGTGAGCTTTGGAAAATGCTTATTTATCGTATTTGTGTATTAAATTTACCGAAATATACAATTTTAAACTTAAATGACAAATGACACTTAGTCCCGTGATTTAAAGGGCGTGTACCTAAGAAATAGTGTTCGATCTCGAGCTGTCTTCAGCTTGAACACTGTATTAAAATACAAAAAGTTTTTTTATAAATATAAATTATTGTTTAAGTTTATTTTTAATGGCAGTAGCTTAAATTGTTGATATAGTGTTATTTTTAATTTTGATATTTAAACTTGAGTGTCTTAAGTTCTTGTTAATGGTTCTAGTTATCGATGATTTCTTGAAAACTTGCTACTAGTTATATTAATTTTGCTTGTGTTATAGATACATTAATGGTTATTGCATGACTTATTTTGATTAGGTGATATATCTTTTTGCTGTATTAATATTATTAACTCTTACCGTAAATAAAGTTCGATATGTATAAACGTAAGAACTCTTTTATATTGTAAAATTCAATTTTAAGAATGTAATTCTTTTAAATAACTTCGAAATCCTACGCTCAATCTTTTCATAAAATGGGTGTGTACTTTTCAATTCTTAAAACGTGGCATGTAAATCAATTAAATGAATCTGTTGATAGAGTAAATTAAATTTTAACTGGTATTTTTATACTTCTAAATTTGGGATATATATATTTTAACTGTGAATGGTGAAATCTGTGTATGGAGTTTCCACTGCAAATTCTCAAGGTTAAACTGCCTTTTTGCAAGATTCTGTATGTGGTTAAATATAAATAGTTCATGTTAAATTACTGTCGTGTTAAGAAAGTAACTACTCTAATTTAAAAACTAGAATGATCTTTTGAAAATTGCGCCTTGGGTCTGAATTTTTCTCCCCAAGACCACAAATGAGGCGTTAGTCTGGAATAGGTGATATTAGCAGGAGGTGTGTGGAGGGAGGGGGAGAGAATGTTGGTTCGAGTACTTTTTTTTTTTTTTGCTAGTGTAAATGATAAGAACAATTAGTTATGTAACTTCGTGAGAATCGTTAAAAAGTAGATGTAAAATCTTTGACAGAAAAGGTATTGAAATTCAAATATCGTCGAAAGGTGCAAATTGAAAGTGAACTTGAATTTTGAGTTTAATAACCATGTTCTATTATCAATGTTTTCTGAAATATCTGTATTTTGACGAAAGATGATAGTTTATGAATTATGTAAGATATTAATTTGATAATTTTATTTATAGGTTCTTTCCTCTAACCAATAAATAATCATGTGTGACGACGATGTTGCCGCTCTTGTTGTAGACAATGGATCTGGTATGTGCAAAGCTGGCTTTGCCGGTGATGATGCACCCAGGGCTGTCTTCCCATCCATTGTCGGCCGACCCCGTCATCAGGGCGTCATGGTTGGTATGGGGCAGAAGGACAGTTACGTAGGCGACGAAGCTCAAAGTAAAAGAGGTATCCTCACTCTGAAATACCCCATTGAACACGGTATTGTAACAAACTGGGATGATATGGAGAAGATCTGGCATCACACCTTCTACAACGAGCTCAGGGTAGCCCCCGAAGAACATCCAGTTTTACTTACTGAAGCTCCACTGAATCCCAAGGCAAACAGGGAAAAGATGACCCAAATTATGTTTGAAACATTCAACACTCCAGCTATGTATGTAGCTATTCAAGCTGTCCTGTCTCTGTATGCTTCTGGTAGAACCACAGGTATCGTCTTGGATTCAGGAGATGGTGTCTCTCACACTGTACCCATCTATGAAGGTTATGCTCTGCCTCATGCTATCCTTCGTCTTGATCTTGCTGGTCGGGATTTGACAGATTACCTTATGAAAATCCTTACTGAAAGAGGCTATTCTTTCACCACCACAGGTAATTAATATTCATGTTATTAAAATTGATGAAAAACCTTAATTATCATTAAAAAGAAAGTAATGTTGATTTTGTAAGTAATCATGACCGAATGTATTAAGCATGAAAAGTTCGTTAAAAAGCTGAAAGTAGATATCATAATTGCTTAAGTAAATACGTAATAGAACTTGATTTAGATATTAGGCATCGTTCAGGGTACTGTATTTTTAAATAGACGTTTTTATTTTGTTGATGACTAAGTATATTTTTGTTTTCCTTGCAGCCGAAAGAGAAATTGTCCGTGACATCAAAGAAAAGCTGTGTTACGTAGCCTTGGACTTTGAACAAGAAATGGCTACTGCTGCTTCATCTTCCTCCCTAGAAAAATCTTACGAGCTTCCTGATGGTCAGGTAATTACAATTGGAAACGAACGATTCCGTTGTCCTGAGGCTCTCTTCCAGCCATCCTTCCTGGGTATGGAATCTTGCGGTATTCACGAGACCACTTACAATTCCATCATGAAATGCGATGTTGATATCCGTAAGGATCTCTATGCTAACACTGTCTTGTCCGGAGGTACCACCATGTATCCAGGTATTGCTGATCGTATGCAGAAGGAGATCACCGCCCTTGCACCTAGCACCATGAAGATCAAAATCATTGCCCCACCTGAGAGGAAATACTCTGTCTGGATCGGAGGTTCCATCCTAGCTTCCCTGTCTACCTTCCAACAGATGTGGATCTCTAAACAAGAATATGATGAATCTGGCCCAAGCATTGTCCATCGTAAATGCTTCTAAAGGAAAAAAAATAATAAAACTTTAAAAAATTGAATAACAGCTGCACAGAACTGCTCATGTTCTTCCCCCTTCCCCAAAGAAATTTTAGTTGACTTTTCCTCTGGTAAAGACTGCTGCAACATAAGGTATTAAAAAAAATTGTACAGTTGTGATACTGTTCCTGAAGCAAAATTGCCAAGACCGAATCGTCAAGTGGCCACTCTTCCTTAGTGCTGCACGTTGGACTCGTACAAAATTTACTTACTGCTGTACCAGTCTTTTGTCTAGATGTATTTATAAATTGTGTTGTATACTGAGTTTAAATACAGGCGTTTGTTTACTTTTATGTGTTGTTCTTTCTTGTGATACGTATGTACTTGCATTACATATTGCATGCAATAAAAAGTTTTCTCAAATTTTTAATCTTGGCATTTAAATTAATGAACTTCCTTAATACTATTACAGTGGAAAAAGAACTCTTTTAACTTAAAAATTCAAGGAATGAAAATTTTAGTTCAAAATTATTTAAATAATAAAATTAATGATGTAACTTGCAATATTAATATATGTACTGATTCTTAGAAGTTAAGAATAAGTTTTTTTTTTTTTTTTTTTTTTTTTTTTTAGCTAAGAAAGAGATGGCTGGAAAAGGTAAGGATAATTTTGGAAGTGAAAACTGAATAAACGAAGTATTATTTCTATTCAATAAAATGAGAGCATCGATAGTTCCTCAGTAGACAATTCCTAATTTATTTACTTTTTTAAAAAAAAAAAATGGGCAATTTTTTTAAATAATTTTTTTGCAAGAATTCTAAAACACTTGTATCGGAATAATCTTGAACTAAGAATCCAGATTCAGCCATGGATGTCTCGGCAATCGAAGTGCAGGTACTGAAGAATTGTTTTAGTCCATCGAGGGGGGGGGGGGGGTGGGGGAAATTTTCAATTAGGTAATGCAAGACGTAATTTAAAAAAAAAAAAAAAATGTTTTCAGTGAATTTGACGTTATTTGTAAATGAATAAACTTGCAATGTCACTAATTGTTGGTAAATTTGAAAAAAGTGTCGATAGGTTAAAAGGAATTTAGTAAAAGTTAACAAATGAAATTGTTTTTCCCCACTTGAAAATCAATTAGAATTGAATATATCTGTGGAGCTATAGAGGGCTGTACATCACGTTAATTTTTCTGAATATTTATTCTTAACCTCTTGTTAAGTTAATAAGTAATTTCGACGAAAATTATCAACTTGTATTGGAAGTGGAGCTGTGATGAAATGCAGATATTTGTCTCGTTTAATTATAAAATTATGTATCAAATACTTGTTTATATTTCGAATTAAAAAAATGATCCCCACTAACCAACTCCAGTACTTCCGTTTTTGGATTTAGAACATATCGGTAATGGGAATTGTGTTTACAGCAATAAATATTCACTAATTGATAGAGGAAAATAAAGTTATTCTGAGCAGTCAATTTTATTAAAAAAAAAGAATAGTTAATGTATGACTTGTAAAATTTTGCAGTGCAAATTAAACTTAACATTTCCATCTCAAACAATCAATAAGCATAGAACTAGAATGCTTCATACATCGAATGAAAACATAATTGAAATATTAAATGCGGTGCACTTGTGGATGCAAGAAATTCACACATGCGGGTGCCAAAACGGACCACAAGTAGCAGTCAGGCTACACAAATTATTCTATACCTTATAGAAACAGAAAAGAGCGTCTAAATGAATTTTCGCCCTAAGATTGGCAAGCAGTCGACGGATTGGTAAACATATTTACATCTGACAATTGCTTGCTGACGTGCGTAGCACATTAATAATTTTGGGAAAAAAAAAACATTTCTCCACCGCAAGTGGTTAAGCACTATAATTACTTTATACAGTCTGCCAGGATTCCTACTGTATTATCATTTTTTGCATATGGTCCCTAAATAAAGATATGTTAGTATATTATTTATTACATGATATAATTATAAACCCTCAATTAAAATTAAGAACTGGTACTTCCATTATTTTTAATAAGAAAAATTAGCAATAATTTCCATTGAAATTTACTTAAATATATTGAGTTTACAGCAAAGAGATACAACACAAGTATAAACAAATACTGACTTATTACATAACCAAATAATGCAAGATATATTTACAAACTTATAATTAAATATGAAATCATTTTAGACAAAAAAGATTAGCCAAACAATTTATTGAACTGTTCGGCTACTATTCCAAATTTGTGAAAGATGTTCAATTTTGTTTTTTACCCATCTATCATCAAACCATTGGGTTTGAGAAACAGAACTGTATAACTAATACATATCAAGAAATTTGAATCTGGAACTTGCGCTATTAACCAAGTGTAATCAAGATTTCAAAGACTACTATGTAACTATAGTAGAGTGAATTATATTAATGATTTAAATTAGAACATCCTAGCAATTAACATTATAGATCATTACATTAATCTACAAAGATTTTATTATACTGACTTTTCTGTTAATAAAGAAAGCTGCATGATTTTTTTTTTTTATTCATCAGCATGATTTAATTAGTTTATCTTGTGTTGACTTTCAAACTCACTCGCAATAATCCTGATAGTTTATATGCTTTTACTAATGTGCATATGCAACCAATACCACATATTTTAAATATTAAAAATAAAATGCAATATGAATGTCTTATTTAATTAGCTTATTTATATTAGCTGTTATAATAAACAAAATGAAACTGCCTAAAATAATTTGACTTGATAAATAATTCTCAATTAAAAAACAAATAAACCACTTTTATAGCCTCACACATAAAAGAATATTTAATTTGAAAATAAACATGACTGAACTAAATTATTTCATTTAATTAAATTCTCAATATATTTTTGAAATAAACGAATAGTAGTTATTTCAGCCAACAAATCTAGTATTTAAAAAATTGAATAGATTTTAGACTCCTAATACCTATGAGTGTACATTGAAAGCATTCGTAAAACTTCCCAACAGCACAAAATTTATTTCTTATTATAAATTTATTCCACTTCCTTTCCTTTCTTAATTAAATTAATTTCCTTTCTTGCAATTAGAAATTAATTCCCTAATCCTAAGCCTAAACCTAGGGAAAAATGTTTTTAGAAATTTAAACTTTATGATATTAAGAAATTAAAGTTTTCAACACCCTTCTGTCCAATTAAATCCTTATCAATCAATGCTATTTTCACCAGATTATTAATTTACTGTAAATGTAATGTATAATTACTCTCAAAACAAGAATAAGAAATAAAAATATGTATAGTTAATGAAATTTATTCACTAGATACATGTAAACAAAGTATTTGGTAAGTATACAATTGTAGATCAGTAGGTTTCAGTTACAGAATGTAATGAAAAAATTCAAATACACAGGACTAAATCCTATAAAGAAGCTACCACTTAAAAGTACGAAAACATACGCCTGAATGTGTGGAATGATTAAATATACATATGTCTTGTACAGAGAGATTTTTTCTAAGACAATATTATGAGGCAAAGGCATCAGTTTTTTCAATTAAATAGATTTAAAAAAAAATTAAGCTGGTTATATGTCAAGGTTATTATAGGAAGACAAAAAAAGAAATTCATATAATTTTCACAAGATTTGTAAGTTCCTCAGAGACAATTACAAGCATAATGGTAAGTGACCATATTAAAATAGGAGAAATTTTAAAAATACAATTGAAAATTCAGTTAAAAATAGATTTACATATCAAGACTATCAACAACATTTACTGTCTCTGAAGGTAAATTAAAAAAATGAAAACATCAAAAAAGTTCAACAAAATGGTTATTTACTATTTTTATTTGAAATGAATCAGAGCAAATGTACATGTAACTGCCAATTAACAAAATACCTAGTTTACATATTATCAGCTGGTTTGAAAGGGGGAGAAAAAAAAAAAAAAAAAAAAAATGAAGATTCATACAGAATCGAGTAGCCGAAAAACTTCAGAAAAAAAATATTTCTTTAACACAATATGAAATGTGGTGTGACAAAAACATTTTGCTGGAAAGTGCATAGCTTTTATACATGCTTGGCACGAGCAATGCAGGCAACAGCATGCAGTTTCAAATGGAATGAAACTTGCTTGTTAGAAGTATGCAACAATTAAAACTTTTTCAAAGTCACAATTGCTTTATACATTTTATCAAAAAATGTGACTTATGAAAGGAAAATTAAATGTGAATATTACAGTCTGTAAACTGAAGCTCTTCCACAATATGATGTTACTCTAAATCAGGAAGTTCTGAAAAAGACAAAAATAAATTAGTTTAAAATAAAACCATTAAATAATTATGTTTCAAGTTTTATTTATATAAAATTCAAATTTTTACAAAACTCGAGATAAGGAAAAATACATTATAATTTTGTGCAACATAAATGTAGAAAGACTAAAAATATTTTTCAATTTTCCAAATTTCTTCCTCTTTTTAGAAAGAATTTGATGATCTGATTGAATAACTTTTCCCTAGGCAATAAATTGCAAAAAGTTACATCTCAAATCAGCAATAAAATCTATTTAAAATACAAAATGACTTGCTGTGGAACCAGAATGGTTTATGTCCCAAACCAATCGACCTCCTAGCTTTAATTTAATAAAACAAGAAATTACACAGATTGCAGAAATGTAAAAAATCTAAAAAAACCAAAATTTATATATTTAAAATTTTGTTAATGTGATGAAAAGTTAATGTATTAAATGTCTGTTAAACTTATTTTCAAATGTAGGAATAAGGTTTTAAAATTTAATAATGAGAAATATCACATTTTTCAGATTACATGATATTTAGTATATTTTTAAATATTACTTTCAAGTTAAAAATAAATTCATTGTAACCATTAAATCTATACTTTCATAAGTAGATTTAGGAGTAATTTTATTTAGAATAATTTTCTATATGTTGGCTAATTTATGTTCATGAAAGAATATGTCACTGCAGCACATTTCAATTTGATTGCTTTGGGTTTCTTTTTGTAAATTGCTCTTCTTGATATTAGCAAGACAGATATACAATTTAATAAAAACCGATTTCCTGCTTTTTGTAATGAATATATTATTTTTAAAGCAAGTAACTGAACTTGATTCAATAAATTTTATATAAGTTTTCCCAAGATTTAGGACAATTCAGAGATTAGAAAAATTAGCAATCAAAGTGAAACCTAATTTTTGCAAATGTTTTAAGAATGAAAGCCATTATTACTTTTGGGCAATTAAGAATAATTCCATAATACACTTCAGCAACTACCATAATATTTTATTAAATTTCTATGATTTGAATTTTTTCCATTTAACACATTAATTCTTACCAGCATTACTAGGTCAGTTGCATTTTACTTTTGTATATGAACTAATTATAGTCAGAAAATTAGTGCACCCAATGAGTCAATCACTTGAACACAATAGCAATTTAAATTTGAGTAGTACAGGATTTTAGTTTTTCTCATTCTGTGGATTTCATTTCTAGACTTTTAACATAGAACAAACATAATAAGAACAAACTAAAAAACTAACCATTAAAATTAACTTTTAAACAAAAAATTTATATAAATAAAAAACTACTTAAATATTTCATTTAATTTTTTAAAATATTGCCCAAAAGTACACAGAGAGTCACTGTCCAAAGTATGCATGCGTTAAATTCAGTCGCCTTAGGTTGCATCTACTGAGATGACAGCAAATACAAAAAGAGCAAAGAGGAGATGCACTCAATCTATGCATTGAGTAACTTAATTTCAAGGCCATATAGATTTGTAATTTATTTAATTCTGCCAGTGACAGTTTTGAAAATATTCAAAATCAATAAAAACCCGTTAAAATAAAAAATGCTCACATTGATATTAATGATTTTTCAGACAAAAGAACAATAAATACCATTAATTCAATGCTTAAAGACATAACCCAAATTAATTTGATCAATGTAATTGCATGCGCCTATGCTAGTTGTAATTGGATATCCTAATAAGTATAATGCTGAGATTCTCTAAATATTTCTCAGAGGGGAATTCATTAAATTATCATCGATTACATTGATTAAGTAAAACAAAGTAACTATTAATATTTATATAAATTATTTGAGTTGTTTTAATCACTTCATTTCAATTAGCAATAACAAATAAGATTTTGTGCTAAAACATACGCCTGCAACTATTATTTAAAATGTATCATTTTACTGATCTAATATATAGTTATTAATTATCTATCAGAAAACAAATTAAAAGAGAACTACTTAAGCTTAAAATAGTTTTTTCAATCAACAGATATATTAATCAAAACCAGTAGGGAGGGAAAAAAAACAAGTCACAGATAAAAAGAGTAAAAAATATATCTAATTGAAAAATGCCATACCTTCATCATCGCTATCCTCAGGGGCATCATCCTGTGAATAGAAAAGTGACAAATTAAGAACCAGCACTAATGATACATAAAAAACTTTAAATTATTACCAAGAGGATTTTTTTTTATATGTATCAGTAAGTTCATGGATAAGTAAGTCAGTAATTTATAACTAATATATATTCAAGTAAGAAAATAAATAAATGAAGATAGTAGTAAAAATGTATCAATTTGAAAATTGTCAGCCTCCTTGCTTCAAGATCAATCAACAGATTAAAGCATGCAAATTATTAGATAACTGATGACACAACAATTCTTGACACCCCCTTTCATACTTTAAGCTTTAACATTAATTTTAAAAAATTACAATGGCAGTATTGCCTTCCTTAAACCCGATATGAGAAGCGGACAAATTAATTAGACCGACCATAAATGCAAATGAGAAATTGAATGAAATTTAAAAATTATTAAATAATTAATCAATTTATTTCCATCAGAATGTCAAGGAATAAAACCGCTTAACCGGAAATATGCACCAAAGTTCTGGAATGTTTCAAACTGAAAATTTGTCTTGGCTTTGTAATAATTTTTACTTATATATAAAAAAAAGTAAATAAAAAAAAGAGTTACAGTTTTTTAGATAGATAAAAAAATCTAATTTCTATAGAATTATTTTTTTAAATATTTAACAATATGTATAATATGGTCCCCTATATTTAACAAAGAGTCGAGTAAAGTGACCGTAAACCTTTCTTTGACATTCGGAATTAGTAAAAACAGTTTTGCATTTCAGAAGGCTAATCAGCTCTTTTTTGTATTTATTTATACGATAATTTTTTAGAAAAATGTTTAGCGAGATCAATTTAATAACATGGTAAGAATGTTGCTTTGTTCAAAATAGCAATTATGATTACTCATTTAAAACCATGAATTGGAAGAAAAATAATTGTAAAATATATTGTAACACAAAAGCCAATATAAATTAAAAATCATTATTTGTCATAAGAAAAAGGTTTTAGGAAAGCAGTGATCTACTTAGTTTTACTTATTTTTATAGTTGCTAAACTTAGCTTACTCACAAGAGTATAATTAACTTCAAATTGTACAGACATGCAACATTTACTACTAGTTTTTAAAAATTATGCTCTTTCACTTTTTGTGCAAGGCATCTTTTTTAATTTTCACCAATCTCAACAAAAATAGGAACTTGAAAAACTAGAGTATTTAAAGTTCAACTAATTAAAAAACTTTTTCATTCAGCATTGTTTATGTACATTACAGATTATATTCTCATCTAATATAATTAATTTCACTAACAATGATTCTTATACATCCAATAATTTATTACACTACAACACACACAAATTTAAACAGGATTTAAAAATAGATGCACTTTGAGAAAATAAATACACTAAGATAGGAATAACAGAGTTTGTTTTGAATATAATACCTAGATAATCTTAAAAAGATTTTGAAATTTAAGACAAATTAATAATAGTGAATATTTAAACAATAAGATAGGGATACTATTTAAATATTAGATAAAAAGATCTAGTACTGTAAATATGAAAAACTAAGCAATACTCTGGGGAGAATAT
>JAPMOQ010015486.1:1706892-1738154 GCA_026543055.1 Argiope trifasciata | reverse complement strand
TATATATATAGTCTTTTCCCCAAAATTTCTTTGAAATCATTAAAAAAAGTTTTAAAGTCAAACAATTTATTAAAAGCTAACTTACATAATTAAGGTCTGCACCTTCACTTCCTCCACCCATTTTGCGCATCATCTATAAAATTCATCAAACCTTAAGATTAAGCAGCAAAAGTATGACTTAACAATTTGCTGATTCAAATATTTTATTAATAAGATATCTTTAATGTATTAGTTTAGAATTTTACTACAATATTTCATACTTAATTCATAAAAGGCAGAAAACAAAGTATATATGTAACAGAATCAAAAATTACCTCTTCAAAATCTGTACTATCAACATCATCATCTGAATCATCTTCATCTTTCCATTTGTTAAAATCAACTTTTAACCAATGGAACTAAAATAATGATGCAGAAATTTTAATTATTTATAATGCAGTATTATAATAGCAATAATATCAAAACTAAATTCTTTAAAAATCAATCTGTAAATTTCAGAAGTATTTTATTACTTTTTCAATTTAACCATTTAATGGTTATGAACGAGTTCAGCTCGCAGTCGAATCATGCTTCATAATGCGCGTAAACGAGTTCTGCTCGCGAGCAAGATTTCGACCGAAATGGTTACAAACGAGCACAACTCGCATAGTCAGATTTTTCCCCAATGCGCTCTAACGAGCTGAGCTCGTTCGCCTTTATTATTCTGCATTGATTATGTTACAAACGAATCCTACTCTAAATTTAATTAGTTTTATTGTCTATAGATGGCAGTACGGGTTCCATACATTTCTTTTCATAATGAAGTGGGAATTTTTTTTTATACATTAGTTGTATTTATTTAATCCTTTCAATTTAATATTTGCCTTATATTTATAATTATTTTTATTTATGTAATTGATTATAATTATTAATAATTCACTATATAATAATTATCAATCATTAATTGTTTTTAAGAACGTGAAAACTGTTATTTATGTACTATAAATACTTTCAGACTTTTTTAAAAACGCGTTAGGCGAGCTATCTACGGCATAGCCAGAGAAAGGTGACATTTTCGGAAGAACGGCGGTGGAAAACAGCTGCCACTTTCGACTACTGTTTACTCGTACTACTGCGCGAATTAAGGAAACAAAAACTGCTGGTTTCTCTAACCGTCAAAGGGTTAAGGGAGATATTAATTACCACTTATGCTCTTTAGTTATAAGTTACATAAATTAAGATCTCAGATGAAATAAAACAGAAAATAACATTTTTGTTATGACAAAAACCATTTAATAATTATTCAAAAACAACAGCAGCAAAAAAAAAAAAAAAAAAAAAGATTATTACAGGTTGCATAGTGAGACACCACTGCAATAACAAAGTACCTTAAGTACATCAAAGATATAAATAATACATTACAATAGCAATGGGGAGAAAAAAAGTTAGACAAATTTGAAACATATATAAAAAACATTCAGCAATTAAACTTTGGCCATGATAGAAAAAGTTTATATAAACCTTTTTATCCTCCTTAAGAAGCCTTTTCCAGAATTCTTCTTCAGCTTTAATTAAAACAAATTCAGTAGCCCTATCTCGTACTGAATACTTAGATTCCTGGAAGTTAAAAACAATTATGAGCAACTGAAGCAAACTGTAAATTAGGAATTATTTCATTCTACAATAATACCAAATTTAAAATGCTCTTTTTTTACTTTAGTAGACAAAAACTATTTTTATAAACATCAGTTATATTCACATAAAATCTTCATACATTTTAAGAATTTTTTTTCCCCTTCAAATAGATGGGAAAAAGTTTAATGTCATTTCATTATACTATACACACATATATATAATACCTACAAAGACTTCTTAAAAAGTTATAAATTTCTTTTAATAAACATTCTGTTTTCACAACATGTCGTGCATTTTATTTCCTTAAAATAATACCAAATCATCATAAAACAAAGATGAAATTTTTGTAACTACTTTCTTGACCAAAGAGGAAAGTTAACCAGTCTGGTTCAGTAAAGAGTAATTTATTTTGCAGACAAGCTGAGAATACCTTTTAGTAAATAAAAGGTAATATAAAGCTTAACTGCACTAAGGATTAAAAATTTTCAAATAACCAATTAAAAAAAAAATGCTTAAAATTTATGAAGTATATGAATATTTAACAGTAGTACAGTCAAAAATTACATTTTATTTCCTTTTAACCAGCAAAAATTCTGATTGTACAAATAATTGAAACTGTTTTCCTCAACTCATTCGAATAAGATTGCTTAAATATAAAAGTACAAAATACTTAACTTTTTTTTTTAGATGTTATTTTTATCCCAAGACAGTACAGAAGTTTATGCTAACTATAAATAAATGAGATTTGATTCATTTTAAATAGCTGAAAAAAGTGTTGTTACTGGCTTGATCAAACAATTAAAAAAATGTCTGATTGATAAAGTAACATTTTATTCTAGCTGCTTTGGTCCAGTCACTCCACAGAAATGACTTCAGAATTATTTTTTTGACAGCATGTATCAAGAATACATAATTATGCACAAATATAATACAACTCTTTATCAGCACATGACAATATATAAATAAACTGCGTTGAAAATCGTGAAAAATTTTAACAATTTTGCTAAATGTAATTGCCTCATTTTATAAGGGGGGGGGGAACCCCGCCACCCATTAAACTATGCATTTCCAAGAGTTTTTCAATATATATTTTAATATAGTTTTTTAAAAGATTTTTTATGCCCAGATAAATTAAGATTCAAAGTACCAACTTTTGATTTTACAAATAACTGACTAAGTTTAACACGTCACTAAAAAGTAAAAGTATGAACATATTAAATTTTTAAACAAGGGATTTAAAAAGAGCGATATAGCCAATCAAGAAAAGTGAACAAAATATGCAATAGATTTTCTTTCGCCTAACTAAAATTTGTTTTCAATAATACAACATAAGCATTTCTATGAACTTGAATAAAATTAAAACTATTTAAATAGCACTTAAAGAAAAATTATAGCATGGCTAAGAAAGTGAAATATATATTAGAGGAGTGGAGGAACGATTGAGATATAGAAGCACTATTCTTTGCTTTTGGAAGTATCAAAGAGTTCTTTGTCAAATAAAAATAAAAGCCTAAAAAGTGAAGGAAGAACGATGATTGTACTCATTCTAATTTTATGAATTACACTAGAATACAGAAAAACTCAACATTTTTTTTTTTTTTTTTTTTTTTTTTTTTTTTTGCCAAGCTGAAAATGGATGTTGTCACTGGCTTGACCAGACAGTTAAAAAACCTCTGGTTGATGAAGTAACATTTTAATTTAGCTGTTTCAGTATAGCCATTCCAAAGAAATGACTTATAATACTTAAACAGCACATATCATTAATAAAACACTAATTTATTAATGAATAAAATCAAGTTCTTTGAAAGAGCAAATAAAAATTAAACATAAGAATAAATTAGACAAAGAAATATCTGGAGTATTTGTTACACATAATTCTCATAATGGCTTATGATGTACAATTAACTAATTTTAAAGTTTAATAAAATATTAGCTTTCACGAACATTTAACTTTCATGAAAAAGGCTATTAAGCAAGGGATTTCAATAAAATCTAATTTTAAAGAAACATTAAGTTTATAAAACTTAGTTTTTTAAATATTATTATAAATTAGCTCAGATGTTTTTTTTTTTTTTTTGCATTAACATATTTAAGAATTTGACATATAACACATAAAGCTCTAGATTTCCCACACTCATCTGTTTAATCAAGGGAATATATATATATATATATATATATATATATATATATAAAGCATTTGAAAATAATATACTGATCAAATGACAGTTTGATTTAAGTCGGAAAGCAATATTTTTCTCAAAAGCTCTGCATGCAGAATGTTAAAAGCATTCAATTTATTAATTAGCATTAAATAGTTGAGATCAGACGTAGTGAATCTTATCAAAAGTCAAGGTCTAACTGATAAACTTAATGATTATTAGATGAGCAGAGCATGTATCCAACAATACAAATATATAAAAGTGATTAATAACATTTTTTATTATAAATACAAATGGCACCTCTAAAACTGCTCACATTTATATAAAAAATTATCGTACTATTTCATTTAAATTTAGAAATAGAGCAACAACAAAAAGCAGAGTTCCATCTATCATAAACATCATTATAAACATTTGTGCATGTAAGGATATGATACAGAATGTTTCAAATTATGCACAAAAAAAATCATTCTGTTGAGTTTACTTGCATCTATTATTCAGAATAAATAGTCACAAGAATTTTCAAGTTTATATTATTAAAGGAAATTATATAAAATATAATTTATTTGCCGAGTCATTTCTGGTCAAACATAATTTAATTTTTTTAACCACACAAATCAAACAATTTCATGATATTTTACACAGATATTCTCTACATAGATTTTAAAAAATATGCAAGTTTATAAATGTAAACCAACTCTTTAAAATCACAGATATGTTAAATCTCAAAAATTTGTCCAAAAATCATCAATGGATTTTTAAAAAATTACATTAATTAGTTTTCTTTAAATGTTTTGAAGATATGGAAGAGGTTGTTTATAGCACTTTATAGGCTAACTAGCAGTACCAGCACTATTGCCAGTGGTATAGCATCTAAGAAGAAAAATTTGCTTTAAACTTGAGTCTAGTCTCCATCTGATATGACATGGGCATGTGACACAACATCAAGCATAAAATATATTCAGAAAATATCTTTAAAAAATATCATGAATATTTAATAAAAATATTAGGACAATTAAAAAGGTAAAAATATTGTGTTTGTAGACAAAACAATTCACAAAAAATATGCAATAGAAAAGCTGTTTTAAATTGCATGTTCGTTTTATCATTTCTTCTCCTCCGTCTCAAATTTAAATGTTTTTCTCAATCATTTCGCACCTCCGGAACTCATAATTCAGATATTTTCTGCCTCCAAAATGCAGCTCTATGCATTTTGAAGAAGGAAGATTATTTAGCTAACCAAAAGACTATCATTTCTTAATGGTGGAAATTCTTTCCCCAAGATTTGCTAACCAAATGTTTCTTCATTTTCATTGTGTAATAAATGAAGATTTTTTACATTTAATGTGTTTCGACTACGGTTGGATTTCCTTCTTTTAAGCACGAGATTTGTATCGCTGTTTAAAATCAGATATAAACAAAGAAACTTATGGCATACTCATAGCACAGATCTTGCTATTTGCACATGCATAGTTTGAAATTTTTTTTGCAAACACAGAATAATTAAAATACAATTATTAAACTTCCTTTATAAAATTTTGATATGACTTTAATGTACTAAATCCTCCCCAATACATGCTCTACAAAATGGTGTAAATATATCCAATATCCATTAACTATTTCTTGAGGTTTTGTGGTTGGAATAAACAGTTGCTTTCAGACTTCATTTTATACTATATATAGATATTTTTTTTTGTCAATCCACATTTTTTAAAGTATATATTAAAAAAAAATTATATGAATAATTAATAACATAATAATTTAGCAATATATAAATTTGAGATGGTGATGGATTAATTCTTAAAATATTTTTAAAGTGATGCTTGTTTTTACTATCTAATTTTCAACATTAAGTGGCTATTAATCACTCTTCCAATAAAATAAATATGAAAGTAAATCAGAAGAAAGGTTAAAGTAACTAATTTATAATTTAATGAGTCACAAATAAGCAATTACAAGTCAAAAACAATCAAATCATTTAAACTTATCTGTTCATACTTCAAAAGCTAACTGAAAATGTTACTATTTTTATTATTTCTATTATTATAAAAGTTAATAAATTAACAATAATTACATTAACAATTCAAGATTGTTATAAATAAGCAGATTATAAAATACATTTATCACTGGGTCAATAGTAGCTACGACACACAAATGTATATAAAATTGAGTATGTTTTCACAATGAAGATTTATTGTGAAAGGAAAGGGCCACTTAAGAGAATCATATTCAAACTCCACAACTTCTGAAATAGGAAATGAAAATGCAGACTGCCTAATAAACCCAACAAAAATATGCTGAATTACAAACACAATTATATAAAAATGTTTCATCCCATGTTTTAATGATCATTTCCAGAATTACATTAAATTTACTGATAAACACTTTCGATTATACGTAAAGTTGGGAAAAGGAAGCAAATATATGGAAGCTTAAATTAGAAGGTATATCAAATTACACCATAGCTATTTATCTACGAAGGAAATCAATGGTTTGGCTATGTTCCACAAGAAAACAAAGTATTTGATGAAAATTTTTCCTTTTTTCAATAGGACCATGCATTACACTCTTATATTCTATTGCTAATTTTCCATGTGTGTTTAACAGATGTTCTGAATAGAGTAAAACCCCCTTGGAAGAAATTACAATGCATTTTTAAAAAATGTCTGCCTGATTTAAAGCTCAAAAATTAAATGATAAACACAGATAAATAATAGGTTTCATTTTAGATTCATTGCTGTAATCTTACTTCAAGATTGTATTTACACAATATCCATTCTTACACAATTGCCGACATAACAAATTATTAAGGGAATGGATCATTACAGAGCTATGGAAATTCTATTCAATGCAAGAATACAGACGATTTTGTAGTGAGAATTCAGATGATTTTTCAAAATGCATACTGACAATTAAAAATCTCAAAAAAATAAATATTTTCCGTTTATATTTACACAAGAAATAAAATTACAGTGTCTTAGTTGTAAAACAACTTTTAATTATAATAAAGAACATATTTGAAATCTCCATTCGTTTTTGTTCATTATTTTTAATATTTAACATTTTCTATAAAATAGTTCAAGTCCATGTACACCTCAACCATTGTAAAATGCAGTAAACAAAACAGCAATAGAATTGTTAGAACATTCTGTTGGGCCACCATATTGGCGAGAAACTGGGGGCGGGGAAGGCACTAATGTCCACTTCAACCAATTTCTTTCTAAAAACAGCATGGAAAGGAGATGGAAGAAAAAGAAAAAAACTGTTTTATCATATTGTTAGATGCAAGTATTCAAAAACAAAAATCTTACTTCGGGTTTGATTTCTTTCAATAATTCAAGTGTTACTTCATGATCCTTATTTTCAGTTCCACCTTTTCCCCTATACACACAAAAAAAATTTAATCATTTGCACTTTAAAATTATATATATATATTAAAACTTAAGTTAAAAGGAACTATTTTGATGCAGTACTTCTAACATTACCACATTTTTTAGCGAGACTGCTAATAATAAGTAGTTTCTAATTCAAACACAATTGGAATGATTTCAGTTGAGTCTGAACATATATGTTTAATCAGTTTAAGAAGAATTAACCTTCCAGCGGGCACACATATGCGAGAAATACACAAGAGACGAATTTCGTTTTATACTTTCAGATCTGGCGGAATCGGGAAGGTCTGTTTTGGGATATTTGTCCCCCTCCCTTTGACCTACTTACAGTTGTCGTCATAAGTTTGTGGCGTTAATAGGCCTCTGCTGATCAGATATTTGTATTTTAGAGATACACACGATAGATTATGTAATTTTTTGTCACGTCTGATTTTGCAAATAAATCCGTAGTGTTTTAGAATGACGACAGCTAGCAAATGCACTTACAAAGAAAAATGTTGGAAAAAAAAAAGCACCCACATCTCTGAAAAGTGAGCTAAAATAAAAGGCAGTACAGAGAAAAGCTGAAGAAGGTATTGAAGAAGTGGAAGATGTGATGTCAGGGAAAAAACCTTGCCAAAATGAAAAGCGGACTAGAATCAAGAGGTTAGGTTGCGAGATTTGACAGAAATTTATATGTTTGGAGCACACCAAACACATTTGCTCAAATTGCAATGAAATAATATATTTCCTTCCTTTTCATATGTAACTTTCAATTACTTTTTCCTTTTTATGCATAAATTCTGTATTTTTTCACTTCTATAATTTATATGCAAATTGTTCGGTCAAAATATTGACAATTTCATTTATATTTTTAAATCAATTCAGTTAACCTGTGGTTATTTTATATTGCTATGTTTATATTGTTTCTACTTCTTTTTAAGTAAAAAATGTATAAACTGATTGTAGTTATTAATCCTAAGCTATTTACAATATAATTTTAATAGTCATACTTTTGAAAATTTACTATAGCGCATGTGGGAAATACGCACGACCTTTCATGTTGGTATGACGGCCGTGCCCGCTAGAAGGTTAAGTAAAATTTGCTTTTTAAAAGCACAAATATTAAGACAAATTTCTATTTTACAGTTTTATTCCTGTACCATTTAAGGTAAATCTTTAATTTAAAACAAGACATCTCTCTAATAATACACATAAAGCATGACCGTAAAAAATAATTCATTTAAGATATGACAATATTTAATCATAACAAATACAAAAAGAATGACAATAGGATTGAATGGTATTGTATTAAATGACTGTACTTTGTATCAGACACAAAAAAACTTTAAATGGAACAGCAGTCTATTAGATTATAGAATCAATTCATAATCACCAAGGTCATGTTTATTTTCAATGCCACAATACTATTTCAATCTGATACAAAGTATAAATTTACTTCAGTCTAGACCCCAGGTTCCCAAAGAGGACGATAACGCCCCCTTGTGGGCGTTTGGAGTTTTCAAGGGGGCGGTAAAAGACCCAGAGAAAATTAGGGGGCGTTGATATGGCATGGAGGAACATTAGAAGATTAACCAAATATAGTCTACAATGACTTCAAGGAACTATTCCAGGATATTTTAAACATGGACATACCAGACTGGGTTTTGGATCTTTTTTCCAAAGTCAATACAACGTGATCACCTCAGAAGAATAATCAATAGAAGTGACGACAGCTGAGGAACAAAAAATTAAATTCAAGAATGGTGACCAAGAATTTTGGTTGTAGAAATCGATTTCACAACTGTATTCAGGATTATGTTGGATTTTTCAGCGACATTCCCATCTTCATATTTTGCAGAATGTTGATTGAGTGCTGAGGCAACATTGGTGACGAAAAAGAGAAATCGACTCCATGTTACTGAATGCAGTGACTTACGATTGTTTTTAAGGGAAATCGAGCCCGATATTAAAGAGCTCCTTAAAATGCATCGAATTCAGCTTTCTCATCAGTTAAGTTGGAAATTCGATGTCTTTGAATTTTAATATAATTACTTATGCCTTTTGATTGTTCTCTAAAACTGTCAATATATTTACTTAAAAAGCAATAGTTTATTAAGATTACTTCGTATCACCAAAACCCTTGTCTGTCCTTCTAACAAGCAAGCTAAAATTTTTTTTTAAATAAAGAAGAAAATCAGTAGCGTTTTAATTCCAATAATATTCTGTCTTATCAGTAATTTTTTTTTTTAAATATTTAATTCTTGTTTTCACCACAAATTATGCACGCTCTTATTTCTCTGGAGTGGGAGGAGGGCTGTATTGAAATATTCATTAGAAAAGGGGACGCCAGATAAAAAAAGGTTAGGAACGTATAGTCTAGGCTGTCATCCTAAGAATGTATGGCTCTTTTTTAACAATACATTTCAACACTGGCCATCTAGTTATTTCACGAAACAATGATATGCCAGTGAAGAATCCATTGTCCTCTACTAAATACAGTATTAAATGTTTCTCCTCTTTGAAATTACTTGTGAATTTCCACAAAAATTCAGGACAACCACTTAAAAATGATAGGTATAATCAATATGAATCAGCTCCTTAAACTACAAAACTAGATATAAACTAAATCCTAATTTCAACACAAATGGAAGTATCACTACACAATGAGAATCTAAATTCATACCAATAGGGAAATTTTTTTTCCTCAAATACAGTTGAAAATCAATATCAACTTGCAACTAATATACCAAAATTACATATCAAATCAACCCTACTGGCAGCTTTACAGCAAATTTAATACATTAAAAAACAATATTTCAATTATATACATTTACAACTTTAATGAAATATAGCAAATCTTATATAATTAAAAAATAGATTTTTACTTAAAATAAACTCTGTCCTTTTCAACTTTTATTGTAGGATTCCGACAATCTTCCAATTGCACTTTAACGTAAAGTAAGTTCTTTCTTTGTGCCCAAAATACTGGAGGTGGCAATAATCTGTAAATAATAACTAAATTAAAAGCAAAGCAATACATAACAAAAAATCCATGAGTATAAATATACAGCTAAGTTTAGCAAAATACAAAAATTTCTTTCAAAATGAAGGAAAATGTATTCATTATCAATCAACATTTTCAGAAATTTTAACCTTATTACATTTTCTATTAAGAGATAAAATGCAAATTTATACTCACCACATTTTTTAGTTATCTAAAATATGTTTTTAGAATTCTAAAAGTGTTATACTATACTTTTATTCATTTGTTGATCTGTAACTTTCATATCAGTTTTTGAATTCTTTTGAGGGATGGAAACGAGAAAAAAGAAAATTAAAACTGACATTTCTTGCAAATATTTATCCAAAAGAATTTACAATGATGAAAGTGACATAATGTTTCTTGGAAATTAATTAATCTAGTAATTTTTGAAAAACTATGCATGCTGAGGACTTCACATGCATTTGATTGTCTTGAAAATGTAAATTAGAACAACTTTACTATTTTCAAGAAGACACCTTAAGCTGCATTCTTACAAACTATTTGCCTGCAGACAAGGCATGTTTTTTCCTGGGTCCGTCTTCATGCTATTTCCTGGAAAGTTTGATGTCTGTCAAATTTACTGAATTGTCAGTGAACAAGACAAACATCCCAAAACTGCAAGAAAGGATCAAGGGTGGAAAGTGTGCCTCATCTGAAGATTTATGGTCATAAGAGCATGGCTTTACAATTTTTTTTTCTTTAAGACAATAGCAGATAATTTAAATGCAACTCTCTTAATTGAACAAATATATTTATACTTTATTTTGTTAACACTGTCTGTTTTATTCTCATCCAATTCAATCTCCAAAAAAGACTGGTGCTTTCTATGAAGTATAAGCATGGAAATTTCTACTTCTTTGTTAAATTCTGAGTAATTAAAATGTTTAAGATAATCTTTAAAGGTTATAGTTTGAAGAAAAAGCTTACAGTTTGAAATAATGCCAATAACCATACTCATTTGTATTTGATATCCATATTTAATTTTAGAAATTAAAAAAAAAAATGATTTTTTTTATTCAAGATAAAATGTGAATATTAATATAAAAGCTTGGATAATTTGTGAAAATATTCTATAAAGCAGATAAATTGAAAAAACTTTCATAAAATAGATATATTTCTTTTTTGTTTCTTGCCAGATTTTAGACACAAGAACTAAAAAAACATTAATTTCTGTTTCCCTACCTATTTATGAAAGTAAGCACCAGTAATTTTAAATTGCAATAAAATTTAAGTTTTCAGAATTTTCAAAATTTTACAGTGCAAAACCTTTACTTGATGGTTTCACAGAGCTTCTCTAAAAAGCCACTAAGGAGATTCTGCAAGTTAACTGTGAGCATATAACATTTATAACTGAAAAAAATACAATATATATACAGTATTTCAGATATAAATAAATGAAATGCCATTTGTCAGTATCAACCAATATAAGATAAAAATACAGAGAAGAAAATAATAAAACCGATAAAAAATAATTCAATTTAAAAATATGAAATAAAGATAAGTACATTATTGTACAGGGCATTGTATTGTTGCAACTAAAATTCATAACCCTTTCATACTACAGATATTGCATTAAATAAAACATTACACAACGAGATTACATATAATAACTCTGTTAAAAATTAACATTGTTCGCGCTAAAACTATTAATAAATAATAGTTCAACAATTAAGAATCTTGCCTAATTTGAGAAACAGAAACACCGATAAGAAATTTCACGAAATGGCACTGTCAAAGATTTCAATCTTTAGGATTTCACAAATGCGTTATTATTATTATTTTTTTCTTAAATGAGTGAAAATTTAGAATAGGAAATAGAATTACAAGGAAGCAAGGTTTTGCAAAAGAATGAAGGCCATAAGTAATTAAAATAAAATTACATCATTAATTAACCGACGTTTCATTAACTCGTTAGCATTAATAACTGAAGATCGATACATTGTGAAATTAAGTATCCTATTTAAAATTTAGAATTCTTAAGAAACTGCATTCAAAAATAAAGAAGGTGGTACATTCTAAGGGTTTTTCCCTGTAAGAAATGCACGCCATGCATTGTGCATTATCATTGTAGAATTAAAAAGGATATATAACACAAGCACGTAAACAAGTATTAAGATCTCACCTATCGTCTCCCATAATTATTAGAGTAGAAAATTATTTTAAAAAAATCCTAAAGTGAAACAACAATCGTTTTTTAGAAGTAATTTTAGCTAATTATCAGAGTTTTTTTGTCACACAGAAACCGCTCGAAAGCATGCGCAGTCAAGAGAAATTAATTCGCCGGCCAGATTCAGTTTGAAATGTTTGAAGTAAAAAAATGCTTCTTCTTCGAAAACGATCATTTACTTTAAATTATTTCACCATTAATAAGACAAAATTTACTTACAAAATATTTAATAAATTCATAAAATTCTATTTTAACCGATTCTTATAAAAAAATAAGTTAAAATAAGGCTACTGATCTGAAAGATGCCGAAAAGGCAGAATGGTTACTATGTTGGTAATTGTGCAGTGCAGCGATGTATTCATTTATATGAGAGGTAATTTTCAACTAATAAATAACTCAAAGGTATTAATATGTGATCATTTAAATTTTTTTAAAAAGATATACCTTAATAAGTGATATTTGATGATCAAATGATCTGAACCTCAAATGTCAATAGTCTAAAATTGGAAAATTGCCTTTGATCCTGGGTTGAAAAAAACCAAAAACGGAAAATCAAATTAAAAAACTTAACACGATTCAAATTTTTTGTTTCTCTTTTAACTTAATGCTATGTACCTGAAGAAATATTTCCAGCATTTATAGTTTATTTATCAAACGCCACTTCGTGATACTTAAGTAGAATTAGATTTTTTTTTTCATTCATGAGATTTAATTTTTTAAAAAGAATTTTGAACATTCAGAATTTGATGGAAAGAACAGAGTTTCATGCTCTCAAACTCAGTCTTTAATGAATGTGATGTAATTCTTTTCAAAACTGATAAATTTTAATGAATGTGATGTAATTCTTTTCAAAAATGATAAATTTTGACATCTTTTATTTGGTCAAAATAAAATGACTATAAATTTCATTTTGTAATAAAAATTAAATGAATATTTAATTTTTTATTTTGTTTCCAGTTCTTATTTTTTTTTTAAATATACCCTACTTTTTAAAAATCAATTTTATAAGCTCCTCAGAATTTCAGGCTTATGAAAAAAACTAATATGAAATGCTGATCTGTGCAAAAATCTTGATATTTGTTTCCTCCTTGGTCAGATATAATAGTTTACTCAGACACAAACTAACATTTCCTTATTTATCCTATACTATAATACGAGGAATGGTTGCCCAGTCGAAAATCGCCCCAGAATTAATAAACTCCGGTAAACTTGGGGGTCTGGGGTTTTTGGCCACGAGGAATCGATTGGCGCCTGTTTTGAAGCGCTACGGTCGAGCAGTTCGGAGTTACAGATAGGATATTTTCAAACTTTATTAGTTCGCCATAATGGCTACTTAAATTTTCAAGCAGTAACGTGCTGCCATCTATAGCCAATATGGCGAACTAATAAAGTTTTATGTTTATGCTGTTATAGGTTTATAATATGTTTCTTATGTATGTATATATGTTTGGCTTTTCTAAATAAATTTGTCAAAAATACTGAACTTCAACACACTTTAATCTTTACCTTTACTTTACCTTTGTATAGAATAGTTCCCTTTCCAAACTCTAACTTTGTTTAGAATAGTTTACAATGGTGCACTTTAACCGGTTATCTTTTCACCAATGGTTTCACAAATTTTCTTATGGCATGTATTGTTTTGATAAATCACAATTGAAAATTTAAATCTTCGAGTTAGCTTCGATACCTGTTTTCTCCGAGCGGAGCTCGGTCACCCGCTGGTATAAGAAATACGATATCATTACGAGCTTTTTCAATACTTTGAATCTGTGAAATATCTTGAAGATATAAACATTGTTAGTAATTTTGTGCTAATATTACACTTAAGACAATATTTATTTGTGTTTATTCAGTACTAGCCGCCTTTGGCGACCAGCTGGTTCGCCATGAGTAATGCGTTCTAAAACTTCCAATTAAATCATATTTTTTAGCCAAAATTTAAGAAATTGTTTAAGTCAAAAGAGTCAGTTATTAGTAGTTAAAGAGTCGGTAACTTTATTCGGAAAAACTTTTTGAGTTTAATGCTCTAATAATTTGTCAATTATGCTTCCAAAATATTAAAAATGTTTTTTTTTCTGTGATATTGCCAAAATGTTAAATATGTTTTTTAAAGAAAGCGAAAAAGGGAAAAAATTATTGAATTAAAGATACAGATATTGCAAACGATTTTGGTATTATGCCATTAAGTCGGGATTTCAATGCATATCCTGTCTAAATTCAATCAGGTTTACTGTAAATAAAGATAATTTATGGAATTAATGATATAAATATTGCAAACGATTTCTTAGAATCCTTTGCCTTGCATTTATTTTTATAGAAGATATCACATTTTATATTTATGTTATTTTATCCAGTCACGTGCTGAAAGTTGTATTTCTTAAGATTTGATTTACGATGATAGTTGTTGTTTTTTCATTTGAACTTCGCATTGTTTTATTTTATCCAGTCACGTGCTAAAAAAAACATGGTTAAAATATTTCTTTAAAAATTCGTTAAAAATAGAAGCTTGAGTTATACATTAAAACACTGATACCATTAGAAAACTAATTTTTTTATCTTTAAATTGACGTTAAAATCATGTTTGTTCGATAATAATTTCGGAAGTTATAGCGGAAAAACGTCGACATTTCGCTTAAATTTTAATTAATGCAAATTATAATTCAAAATTCAAAAAAAGGGCTCCGAGGTGCACATTCCCGACCTCCAGAGTATACATGTACAAAATTTGGTAGCTGTAGGTCCAACGGTCTGGCCTGTAGAGCGCCAACACACACACACACACATTGAGCTTTATTATAAGTATAGATATAGATTATCTGAGAATGGTTATAGAATCTTTAGTATAGTTAATTTGAGATTTACTTAGCGATCGCGACATTAAAAGTTTTTATTGTTTTAGCATACTTTTACCATTTACGTCATGTAGAAAAAAAAACTTTCACATATATATTAATAATGACTAAATTTTTAAATGTCAACATTTTATTTTCTCATTAGAATTAGTTATTCAGTTGAAATTTTGAGCAAAGAATAACGTTGACGAATCAGTTGGTCATTAAGGACGGTTTATATTTAAATTAAAACTGATTTCAAAATTTAAAATTAGTTTAAAATTAATAATTAGTTTAAAATTTTCGATGCTACAAATTATTTATTATTTATTTTAAAATATTTTTTCAAAAATTTATTATTTTAAAAATATACCTTTCAACTGGATATTTAATTCAAATTCTTTTCTATTATATATTCTCCCTCTTTGAAAAATCAGAAAATTATTCTCTGTGTTTTATTGAATTCTTGAATTTTTTTTTTAAGTTTGTCGAATTTACGAGTATTGTATGTAAATGTATACCTGCCTCAAAAAAATCTGAAATGTTTAAGAAAAAAGTTTTCTCTTATTTGTGAGAATAAAGCAAAAGGAAAATGAAAGCATCATTTATACTGTTTTAAAACATTAAATATCACACGTTTAGGTTTTGTCATTTACTTTTTTGCATTTTTAATTTTTTTAAATCCGAAAGGAAATTTCCATAGTTTTTTTTTTATTAATGAAAGCCTAGCTATTCAATTCAGAGAAACAATTTATAATTAAGAAATATTAAGAACCACATGTTAAAACAAATTCGTTTAATATTAGCATTCGATTAAATTCCAAATGATCAGTGAATCGAAAATTTTTTTAAAGAAAATTACTTTATAATGAAAAGGTGAATTCACACGAGGTTAATTATTGCGCGCAATAGAAGAGCACGCCTACTTCCAGAAAATCACGTGACCACCACCGGACAATGGCAAATAATTGTCCCGTCGGGACAAACGTTGTCCACATTGTCGCAACTGTTCATTTGAGGACAATGCCGGGACAACAGCAGAGAGGCAACAATCGCGAAAATAAATAATACGCCTCGTGTGAGCCCACCTTAAGAGATTATTTTAAAAACATATTATAAAAATACATTACATAAATCTTTATATCGTCTGCAACATTATTTCTAATTAAAGTAAGAAAATCTGTTTCACTGAAGAATTTAAAGATTTTGCATTTTATCGAAAAATTAGAAATTGTTCCAAATGATTTTTTAAAAAAAATCGCTTTTTGTAATTTTTTAAAAGTTAATAATTTTTAAAGAATGATTATTTAAAATTTATAAGTGGTGATTTAAATATGTTTTAAAAACTTGGAATATGAAAGTAAGATCAATGAAATCAATCCAAATTTCATTAACGATAATTAAAATTTTATTTTGTTTAGTGAAGCTTTTTGACATCCATTAATTGTGATTCACTGGCATTAAGGAATGATAGCTAAAAATCTCATTTTATTCATTTCTGTATTAATAATAAGGGAGCTTGATAACCGTTGGCTATTAAAAGTAAAAAAAAAAGGCAAATTAACAAAAAAGTAATAAGAAATTTCAAACTTTTCGGAATCAATAAGGAAAAATAAAGTTATTATCTGTTTTTCTTGTATTTTGTCTTCTTTAAATTCTTGCCCCAAATGTTTAATACATTCTGCTTATCAAACAAATTTTGAACAAGAACTTGTGATTCGACGACACAATACTGCTCAGGAGTAAAGAAAAAGGGCTAAAACTCCCATCAGGAATTATTTTAGTTAATAATGAATAAATTAATTTGCAAGAACTGCAGATTAATTTTTTTTAAATTAAATTTAAAACATCTTAATTATTAAACAATGATTAGCTTATAATAAAAATATTTTCAGCCTATTATAAAAATGAAGAATAAAAATAATAACAATATTTATAATTCGTTTCTATTAATTTTTTTAAATTCAAGTTTCTGAAGATGACATTTTGTAATCAATATTTTTTACTTATTTCTTCATAGCTGAAATTTTATTCAGATATTCATTATTAATAGCAATGTAGTTTCTTAATATTTCCTATACTGCATCAATTGAATTTCCAAACAATTTAAATTTTTTATTTTAAACAAGAATAAATAGCTGTCCAGTTGTTTCCTTCCAAAAATAACATTTCGCTATTCTTCATGAATAAAATATAATAAAGATTTAAGATTTCATCTGATGTTTAGTATAGTGTATTTTTAGCCAGAAAATAAGAATATTATTAAGAAGAATAAATGCAGAAAGATGGAACTAGAACTTTTCTTCTTAAGAATTAAGAATGTTATAAGAATGCAAGTCTTACATTTTTGCTTTCTTTACGAAATAAATGGTGGAATTGTTCGCATTACTCTCAAAGCTGCAGTTGGAAAGACTAAATATATTAGAATATAGTTTGTTAAATTAATTAATGTTTGTTTAATTAGTTATATTATTTTAAATGTACTGATTAATAAGTTAAGACATATTAAAGCAAAGGCGTAATGCTTTCAGAAAACTCTGGAAAACTGTAAAGCGAAGGCCTGCTCCAATCAAGTTTAATTTGCCTCTGACAATAAGCGGCAAGCAAAAATTATGAAAATAAATTGGAACTGAGTATTTATAGCTTGAATATTAATTGATTCGATTCACTTAATATAAACAAATAACAACGGCATGTATCGCACATTCTTTTTTAATATCGTAATCCTTGTTGCTGTTTAGTTATAAATCAAAAACGCATTTTTCTGTTGATATATTTAAAATTGTAACATTTTTGGTTCTAAAATATAATGAAATATGTACAGTAACACTTTTAGAATCATTGGCACCTCCTACATCAGAGCTATTCATGGACTATGGCTCAATTTGATCACTGAATGAAATGTCCTTGTAAAGGATAAATGACTCGATACAGTTCGATTATGTCAATAAAAAAATAATAAAAAAAAGAGGGTTCTTTGAAAAAATTTAAAGTTAAGATCCTTTTCTCTCACAGAAACTTTTTTATGTCACTCTTAATTAAATATCAAAAGCAACATATATTAAGAATGCTCGTAATATATGTGAATGATTATTAGCTCATTGATAAAAATCGATCATTCTTAATTGAACACGTACCATGATATTCAATTAGATTGAGAAATCTACTTTTGAATTGATAACTATTTTATAAAACACAGTTGCTTTCAGCGTTAATAGTTAAATTTTCTGAGTTTTGCATGGCATTTAAATGAACAGAATTTGTTTAAAGTATCCGAACATGTTTGGAGCACTTTTTTAGATAAACATGGTACAAACATACTTTAATCATATTTCTGGGTTTAACACCAAAATTAGAAATTGGATGTTGATATTTGATGAAAATATTAAAATTTTCACAAAATTGGCATTTAATAGCATAAATTAAAGCAATTTTTTCAAAATCTTCAAATCGGATACACCAAGAACTATTTCATCCAAACAAAACTTATACTAAAATAAACTACATAGTTTTCTCTAGGGAATGAACAACAATCATATGTTTATAGCAATTAATAAAAATTTTAGAGCAAGTCAAAGAATTTATACGGAAAATTTTAGAAATTTTATGACATATTTATTCAAACAACAGGCTCTAAATTAAAAACTATTCTCTCGATCTGGATTCTTTTAGTTCATACCCTAGTGCAGGGATGGGGAAACTGCGGCCCGCGGGCCAACTCCGGCCCACCTGAAGGTTCTATCCGGCCCACGGATAGACTTTTAATTTGCCGATCAGAGGCAAATTAAAAGAAATATTCATATATTATATATCCATCACCTTTTCTACTTTGTTTGAATATTATATTTTTTCTTCCTTTTTTTCAAAGAGCTGGTAATCTGTTTACATTCTCTACTTTTGTTCTGCAAAACATAAATCGAAGGAAATAGCAAAAGCAGACAGTTTTCAATCGGTAAAGTGTTAAAAGCGGAAGTTATTTGTTAGTTATAGCTGTAGATTGGGGCCAACAAGCGTTATCTTTTTCTTGTGGAGCACACATATGGGAATTCAATATCTTCAAGCAGAATTGGATATTTTTACCATGCCATTCATTGTAAATTGTTTAAGCAGTGAGGTTAGATTTGCAGCTTGAATTAATTGAGTTGCAATCCAACTATCATCTCAAGCAATTGTTTCTAAATATGCCAAAGTTAGAGTTTTACAAATCATTATCGAAAGTAAGTTTCCCAAATTTAATATCTCATGACCAGAAAATCAGTGCTATGTTTGCTTCATCTTATATATGTGAACAAGTGATTTCAACTATGAACTTTAGAAAGAATTATTTCAGAAGTAGATTGACAGATGAGCATTTAGCCTTGTTCCTTAGAATCAGTACATCTCACTCCGAACCTCAACATAAGGAACTTTTAAAAATGAAATCTCAATTTCATTCATCTCATTAATATATTAAATTGTAATACTTGTATATTGTTTTTAAAATTTTAGAAAAATTCATCTTGGCCCGCCAAACTTTATTTTTTCGATTTTTGGCCCGCGATCGGAAAAGTTTGCCCATCCCTACCCTAGTGAATAGCATAAAGATAAAGTCTACCAAATTTCATATCAATATGTTAATTATATTTTGACTTATTTGATTTGAAGTAAGAAAAAAATAAGTAAAAATCAGTTTTGAGAAAAATGCATTTAAAGTATACAGTAACATGTTTTAATAATAAATTATGTGTGTACATGCTTAAAATCCCCCACATTTATAGGTTATACCTTCTTCCTTCTCAGCTTTTAATAATTTTCCTTTTTTAATCATTTTATTTTTTCTGGCAATTTTTGCCTTTGGCAGTGAATGCTGCTTAGAGTTGTTTATTCTGTCTTTGTCGAGCTTATCAAATGTTCTAACTGAATTTGCACTAGGATACACTCCAGCAACCTTCAGGTTATTCCTTTAAAATTTTTCCTTTTTCCTTTTTAATCAATCCTTTAAAATTTTTGTTAAAATGTATTACAGACATAAATATCCCAAATCTGAAGATTCAGAGTTCAACAAAGACATCTTTAGGTGCAAATTTCCACAAAACACCGCTAAAGCTCTCATTGTCCTTTTGCGTTTTTCTGTGCCAAGCACTTTCTTTATTTAAAACTAAATTTGTGTTTATACAAATTTTTAACATGTTTTTGGGCCTGTAAATAGGTGCTTCCGGTTATTTAAATGTCCACTTCCGGTTTCCATTACGAAAATATTAATATCTTGACTTCTAATTAATGTAGAGTCAAAAGTAAACATGTTTGGGATTGCTCAAAGACTGGTCAATTAAATAAAATAATTCTTGGAAAATGTCATTTTTTCCGAAAATCTACCTTTTCAACGTGTTCGGATACCTTAATCAGGTTTTTTACAAGTAAATATAGGCTGGCTGTAGTAATGTAGTTAGTCAGGGTTTTGTAGCCCAAAAGCCGCGTCTGACCATGCTGTGCCAAATATATAGTTGAAGACAAATATACAGTAAAGTCCTTTAACAATTATTTAAATTCGATTTTTTTAATTACTTTTTATTATGAGTTTTTAACCGGTGTAACGTCACTTTTGGTACACACCTAATCATCCTCAGAATACAACAAGGTTCTAAAAAGTTTTAAAAAGTAAAATTTGCAAAAACTTAGAATATAAATATATTACTAGATAAAAAAGATGGGAAAGACCAATTTCTTTCAAAAAGGTAAAAATATTTGGATGGGGATATTCTCCACCAAGTCACGATTATTTGAAGATGTTGTACCAAATAAAAGTAATTGATCAGAATAAAAATTGGACATTCAAATAAAATATGAATGACAATCAAATTCACATGACATACAATACATATGGGACATAGTTCGTAAAACAGCAGATATTTATGTATGAGACGAGTACGACCAATGCGAAGTCGAATCAATTTGACGTCCAACTCGAGCTCTGAAACAACAGGCTACAGAGAAATCTCAAACTGAAGAGAATGCAGTTTATTAGAAATCTACAAATCCCATGAATGATACTTTCCATAAATAAAAAATACATTGTGAAATATTTTTTTTATTTTTTTAAAGTAGTTTCTAATCATTATGTGTTTCTAAATTTTCTTCTGATCTGATTCTTAATTTTTTTTCCTATTTGAAAATAAAAATTTTATCGTAATAAACATTGTTAAAGTAGAGCTTCTATGATTACTTGATCATGTAATGCGTGTCCTTCCAATATCCTACCTTTCCGTGAAAGAATAACAAGGACTCTTGCCGATGTAGATAGTTTAAATCGGAAAATTTATAATAATAGTGTTCTTGCTTTTCCATCCTGGGATATCCCAGGAAAATCATATCTTAAACCTTTTCTCATCTACGACAAATCTACCAGTTCTTTTGTTCTGTATTTCAACATTCAATGAGCTATTGTACTGAATAGCTCGTTGTAGAGAAATAGGGGCTATCTTTGCTGCAACATCGGTAGATTCATTGTCAACAATACAAATATGGCCAGGTAACCAACAATATTAAATCTGGTAGTTCCGAGTCTGAAACTTCTCCACAGATAAAGAATATCTACAGCTAGTGGATGTGTTTTAATATGAGGATGACTGAGGACCACCAGAGTACTCATACTATCGGAATAAATGCAGAGTTTATGGTCAGTAAGATTCGAAATTTTCTGAAGAGCAAGACTGCCATCAGTTCAGTAGTAAAAACAGAGCACAAAGCACTCAATAAAAGCTGCTTGTGTCGTCAGCAATGACGACATAGCACAACCGACATGATAAGCTGTCTTTGAGTCATTAGTATAAAGAGGTGCATAAAAAATTCATTATGGTGATAAAGAAAAAAAATGTTGAAATACAATAGAAGAACAGGTAGATTTGTCGTAGATGAGAAAAGGGTTAAGCTATGATATTTTTGGGATATCCCAGGGTGGAAAAGCAAGAACACTAGTATTATATATTTGCTGATTTAAAATATCTACATCGACAAAAGTCTTTGTTATCTTTTCACGGAAAGGCAGGATATTGGAAGGACGCGCATTATATTATCAAGTAACCACAAAAGCTTTACTCAGAAAATGCTTATTACGATAAAGTTTTTATTTTGAAATAGGAAAAAAAAATTAAGAATCTGGTCAGAAAGAAAATTAAGAAACATGATCAGAAAATACTTTGATCGTGTGATTATTTAGATGAAATAACACTAGAAACATAAGACTTTTGAGAGGAAGATGAAAATCGAGAAACAGAGGAAAGAAAATATTAGAAGCATGCCAATTTTTGATATTTTCTCCTAGTAAAGAAGGGCTACTGAAGAAATTTCCAATATGCACAAAAAAAAAAAAAAAAAAAAAAAAAAAGCCGATACTTGCTTTTATTTATTTGGAATCTCTTTATGCCCATGAAATTATTTTGAGTAGTAATAAAAAAAAAAGATCAGATGCTTTTTCAACTTGATTTAAAGTTTTGTGATGCGAAAATAGATATTCACCAAATCTGATTATAATCTGTGATTAATAAATGATTTTCATTTTTGACTCACAGTTGAATTATCGTAAGTACCTGTCTAGAACGCTACATATTTTGAAGGCAACGAAGAAAAAGAAACAAACAAAAAAAACCCACCAGCTTTTCAAAGCTATTTAGTTTTAAGCTTGTTATAAATTTAATAAGGTAACATCATATAAAAAGATATTGTTACAAACATAATTTTGTTTTTCCTCAAGAATAATGTCATCATACGAAAGACTGATTTACAGTCTTCTGTATTGGATGCTACCGGATGCCACCTCATTGATTTCCAGAGCTTGGCGACCATTCAGTGAAGTGGCGACAAATTTGGAGATTTTGTTGTCAAAACGGATAATACTTGACACTTTAAGAATTTTGTTGATCCGTCTATTAAGAACCGAGATAGACCAGATACGCCCTGATTGACCGAGAAGCTTCCAGTCCCACTACCCGGGAACTATGAAAGGTCGTCACTCTCAGGCCTGGGTGCTCTTGAATTGGTCGTGAATTGGACGTTGGTGAATAGTAGTCAAAATCGTCGAGAAAATATGGAAGAACAACGGAGTTAAGCTAGTGCTGAGCTGTGTGCCTTGTTGTCTATTGAGGAAGCAGTGTCGAGTCCTGCAACCAGTCTTGTGGTAGGTGTGTAGCTGAACGAAAGACAATCAGAAGTTTCAGCAGTCAGTTAGAGACCGTAGAGCTAAGTTCCAAGGATCCCCTCTCCTGCTGAATCCTGTCTGACCGCTTTGTGTGCTGTGGACGCAGTCACTACGAATTTCTATTAGGTTGGTGCGTATGAAATGTCGGATTCTCTTTACATGCGGACGTTTGTCTCCCTGTTTTCGTTATACTTTTGTCTTTGGCATAACCTCATTCATAGTCGTATTGTCCATTGCCAGAGACTCATTTCAGCAAAATAGATTTTCTCGAAGGTCTTCCCTTTTGTTATTTCTTTTGAGTTTATTGCCGATATGAATTCTGCCGACATTCGCGTCATTTTCTTATATGAGTACAAACTTGGTAATAGTGCTGCAAAAGCTGCACGCAACATAAACCAAGCATTTGGGGAGAATACGGTTAACGATCGGAAAGTGCAGCGTTGGTTCGAAAAATTTCGGACTGGCGATTTTTCACTGCGAAATGAGCCGCGCGGAAGACCCAAAACGTCTGTGAAGAATGATGACCTGAAGGCTCTAGTGGAAGCGGATCCAGCCGTATCCACGAGGGAACTTGCTATCAGGATGAAAGTTGACCATACAACGATATTGAGACACCTTTCTGAGATTGGCAAGGTTAAGAAGATGGACAAGTGGGTACCGCACGCACTGACAGAGCGAAATAAGCTGGAACGAACTGGAATATGAAGTTTTGCAGCATCCACCATGCTCACCGGATCTCTCGCCGACTGATTTTCATTTTTTCAAGTATTTAGAGCTGTTTTTAAGGGGCAAACACTATGAAAATGAAGACAGTCTAAAAAACTCGATATCAGAGTTTATTAATTCCAAAGACCAAAATTTTTTTAAGACAGGCATCTACGCTTTAAAATCTCGTTGGGAGAAGTGTATTGAAGCGAATGGAGCATACTTTGATTGAATAAACAGCTTTTGAAGAAAGATATGCAGTTTTATACAATCACTTAAGAATCCGACATTTCATACGCACCAACCTAATACTTTTGAGCTACTGTTGTGTGCTGATGTGTGTTCGTCTTCATTGTACCTATTTGTCGACTGTAAATATTTAACATCTTTGTCTTCGCATAAACAAACGTCATAGTTGTTTTTCTCCTAAAGGACCGCTGATTGTGTTTATCTCACACCATACACCCACTACACTAAACGAACCCGACGGTAGTGAAATCCGTAACAATATTTTTAAGGAAATAGTTTAACAGAATTTCTAATTGCATTTTGTAAGTTTTTTTTTAATACGTGATTTTATAATTCTAAAGGAATATATTTTATACAATTTAAAAAGATGCCCAATCCTTTAATTAAAAAATATTTGTATTGCTTTGAAAATTTATTTTTACTGTCAAAAATACTTTTAAACTATAATTTTGGATATTTTTATTTTGTAGATAAAGAAACAAGTCTTCTTGAGAGACCCCAACAATTATAAAATTGCAATTTGCTACTTAAAACTCCCTTTTTTCAGAGATTAAATTTAATAAAATACATTTTGGTTTTGAAAGGTTGTTTTGGTCTAAAAGAAGAAACGCAATTTATAGTGTTTAAAAGTTCCAGAAAGATTCACTCTTCTTTTACTGCGTAGTCAAATTATCCATAAGGAAAAAAAATCGGTAAATTCCCCTCCCCCCCAAAAAAAATCGTGGGTTGCAATAGTTCTGAAATTCTAATAAGGGAGCTGCCAATTAGTCATCAATAATAGTAACTGATAAATTAATAAAATGTATTTGCATTATTAATTGTTCTTCAGGATTCACCCTAAAGCACGGAGAAGTTTCTGAATAAATCAACTATTTCCGATTCCTTGACAGTACAATAACAACAGTGGTGAATGGTTCATGATCTCACTGCCATTGATAGGACACACTACTTTGAAATGGTTCCACACGTTTGCTCTTAACGGTAATATAATTAACTATATTTTGTTCTCTGTAATTATACATGCGCCGGTCCAGCTATTCAATTTCACTTGATATTTGTATGGCTGGATGAAATTTCCTTTAAAATATGAATAACAATCTTAGTAAGAATTTCTCGAATAAAAATTTCAGAATAGTTTCAAGAATTATGAAAATTAAAACAAAAATAGCATTGTTTTTAATATGAGAGAACAAGAAAAAATGGTAAGAAACGCATTACTACTATATTAAAAAGTGATACATATAATCTTCTTAATTAATTGAAAATATAAAGGTTGTGAGTAGATTATTTATTCATTCACTTGCATAAAAACAATTAATGCTTTATCACCAAGCTTTTCAAAGAATTAAAGAAATAAAAGAAATTCAATTTTTTCATGCATTCTAACTTAATAAGTATATATTGTCAAATTGACATTTAAGTAATGAATATGAATTTTGAAGAATAAAACATATGCAGATATATACATACTTATTTTTATTTAAATGCGAAGATATCATTCTAGTTTAGAGTTTGATCAATAGATGGCACTCTTTAGAAACATTCTCTGAAGTTTAAATGTTGGGAAAGTAGATGCAATCAATTTCATCTACCGGACTCGCACGATGCCGACGTGCGTCAGAGTAAACGTTTTTCCAGCCGTAGAAGGTAGTAGATGAATGCTCTCTTCCATTTAACGTTCGAATGCAAATGTCATGAAACTGATTTTGGAAATTCGGTTTATTCGTGATGTTTCGATTTTGAAGAGAAAAATCCTCTTCATGTAAAAAAATACTATTTTGGAATATTTGTGCCTTCACTTTCTTCAAGGACGACAGCATGTTTGTGTTTGTTTACATTTAAATTATAACCGTTTTTTTAAATAAAATTTCTGTGTGTTTATTCAGCTCTAAAGCAAAATGTCATTTCAAGATTCCTTTTGGGTAAGTTTGATTCTTTTAGTGATTAAACTAATTGAATTAATTAATTATTTGTTAAATTATTTCGCGATAAAGAAACTGCTCTTTTTAAAATTCAGTAAAATTTCAAAACAATTTCAAATAAGTGAATAAGAAACCTATTGATATTTATTTTTAAAAATTTTTATTTGCAAAGTTAGGAAGAGGTGTAAAACTGCATTCTTAAATACATTAATTTGTAAAATAATAAATTTCTTGTTTAGTTTGTTATCTATTCATTGCCAAGAAATGCTGCTTTAAGTATATTTTTGCGCGTCTATGTTACTTTTCATAGTATAAGTTTTTTTTATAATCTTAGTCGTTTTTTCTGCTTTGCTATTTTTTTTAATAATCTTTCATAAATAACATTTTTTAAACGATCATAATATGCGAATTTTTAAAAAAATATTTATTCTATTTTTAAAAAATAATATTTTACTAAGAATTAAAAAAAATTAACAACAGGTAGTAACTTTTAAGTTATACATTTTGCATAATTAATAGAAAATTTTAAGTTTTTCTTTTTTCAATCAGAACAGAGATTTTACTTTTTTTTAAATATTATTTTAGGGAAATAATATCTTTTCTATTTCATTTAAAAAATACATTTTCTGTTATGTTCGTTTTTAATTTTCTTTAATACTATCTCAGTTTGAAGAGATATAGAAATTTCAGTAATAATTAATACAACTTGATTTAAAAAAAAAATTCAAAACAGATTTCATACAATTTTACGGGAATAATTTTTTCCAAGCGATTCATTAAATTTTTTTTTAAGTAGATAAAAGTATTTTATTATTTTAAAAAAGATTTTAGTTAAATTATTTTAACCGTAAAACGTGTTCTGATCTAAAATTGAAATACTTCTGGATTCTAAAAATTAAGCAGTTCTACGCAAGTTCAATATTCATTATGCAAAAAAAGTCGTAGAATAATAAACAGCAATGTATTTGTAATTTGTTTTGAAATCATTCGTTGTCGTTCCAAGAGCTAAAATCGAAAGAAATAAGTTCATATGGTAAATTGTTTGAAGCATTTTACGCCACTATATTCTAATTATTTGTTATTATTTTTTTTATTTAATTAGCTTCATATTTATTTTCGTCGAATACCTTTTCACTGCTTGGAAAGGGGTCTTATTTTGATTAAATTAAGTCAGTAATTTTTTCTTATTTTCCTCATAACAAGATGATAAGAATAGGAACTTTGTTAAGCATGAGTTTTAACACGGAATAAATACTACACCAAAAAAATTAATAATTTGTAAATTACTCATTTGATTTCGTTTATTGAATTATTTAATTTTATTAGCCACTGGCGTTAAAAATTACATCGGTAATCCCTCTTAAAGTTAAATTCCTGCTCGTAAATCGATATTTTTTTACTAATTAATTACATTTTATTTTACAACGTATTTATAAATTAATCCTTTTATACTTATTAGTTATTAATATAAATTTATTGTCACATCTTACATGAAACCAAATGCATTAAAAATTTATTTATTAATATTTCCCGATAGCACATTTTTGAATGTTGTTTTTTTGAAAGTTTTATTGACTTTTTAAACATAAGACTAGAAACAATTTTATAGAGTGTAAGATTTTCTGGGTACTGTATAAAAAACTTTTGAAAATTAAAGTATGACTGCTTGTGCCATTTCATATTAAGAATAACATTTATTTGATAAATTTTTGTGCATTCTCTATTTTAATTTATTTTTTTTAAATATTAATTAAATTAATTTTTTATATTAAATTAAAAGAATCTCTAAATTAATTAATTCATCAAATTCGTTGCATGATTTGACGCGATATATAGAGCATTCTTATAACTATACCTGTATTTTAAATAAAGATAATTACTCATTGCTTATTTTTATTTTCATATCTGACTGTTAGAAACCAATCAACTGAAGATATTTGAGATTTTTAAATGCAGTAAATTCAAGATCAGTATCTTCGATGTTTTAAGCGATGACACAATTAACCACAATGACTAAACCTACTTCGAAAGTTATTTTACATGTAAATGATTTATCAAGTTCACTGACTCATTACCTCTTACTCACCAATAAGTCTCCAATGCAAAGCGGCATAGTTATCAAAAAGTGAATCGATGTTTGCCTACTTTACTTACCAGATGTCTGTAATACAAAACAAACTCGCCGAATACTTGCAATCAAATCTGTGGCCAGTTTCCATTGTTGTCATTCCTTGAAGCTTATTGACTAACGAGCATCATTTACAAGATACATCGTTTCTCTGTAACTGTAACAGTAATACGTATATTGTTTTGATAGATGATTTCGATCTAAAGAAGGTTTGGCTCTATTTAACCGTGTATGTTGGATGTCCATTGTATCGTTAATTGCCTTATGCCGTTGCATTCAGCGTCATTTGTGTTTCTAAGAATCACAACCAGGGAGATAAGAGATCTAAATTAAATTCGCTGTAAGTGCAATTTTTTGTCGATATATTGTATAAAAAGCATCATCAATGGAATCTCTTATTTATATGGAAGGAATGGTTTCAGAAGAATGATTTATTTATGAACATTTTGACATATAAGAACTATTATTGTTGCACATGTTGCTATAGTGGGTGGATTTAATTTAGTCGTGGAAGGTGTTAATTGCAAATGTTAAAGACGATAACTTTTTAACCTTATGCTGTACAAATTTAATAGTAATATTTCCAAATTTGCTAAGAAGAATTAAAAAAGTGTTTTGATTGTAATTTTTTTATTTTTACGTTTCTAGTTTATTCCTTAACTTTTAAATGAGATAATACACAAATCGCTATTTCAATCAGATAATACATAAAACTGTAAAACGAATGATTTAAAAAAAAATGGTAAATGGCTTACTTTTGATAAAAAAAATGCCTGCATTATATCGTGTCTAAACAATCATACGCTACTGAAAATTAAGCCTGAATTTATTAATAGGGAAACTTATGATGATAATGTCGTGGTTGTGTTACCTCAGAAAGGGAATGCAGGAGTTTCTGAGGGTGAAGTGTGTCTTCTGGCTCTTATGAAGACAAGTCACTTGCACAACTCATTTTTACCAGGGGGAGGATCATTCACAAACTTCACAGAACATATGGTAAATAGCAATCATGCCCGGATCAGATTCGAACCTGGGATACCCAGATCACTGGGAAGACACGTTACCTCTAGGTCAGGACGACGACATTAGGAAAGTTAAATATTTAAAAAAATTGGAATTTTATCTTAATCTTTTTTTTTAAATTTTTTTTATAAAAATGAAATAATTTTCGGTGTTAGAAATGTAATATATTATATAATGTAATACAATGCTTTATATTAATTTATATATGAAAAATATAGGAATTCGAAATTGAATAAGAATTTGGTAATTTTTTTTACCCTCTGAAATGTCTATTAAAAATGCTAAAAAGAATATTTGGAATAGAAATTTTGCCTATAATGAAAACTATGTTATATTCATTTTACTCTTTACTATTATTTCTATCTAATTGGTTTGTCTGAATATTTGAAATACATCTTTTCAAGTGCTATACTAAATTTTCAACATTTAGAATAAAGCTTAGCTTGTCAACCATCTTAAGATAGTTGTTCTTTAACTGTAATATTTACTTCGATTTATTAAATGCTACTTCATCTATGCCATGGTCTTAAGACTCAAAATGAGGTCTTAAGGATAAATTTCCTAATTATGATTAATATCATTGGCAATGGCATAAAATTCATCGTATTTGAGCTAAAAAAGACAGAGGACCGTAACAGAAGGTCATTATTTACATAAGTAATCCATCAAGCCGTGGGGTAAAGTAATATGAGGGCTGAGGCAGTGTCGTAGGAAAGAGAGTAGAAGGAAGAGGTATGGATGATCCGTATAATAATCTTTAGGGCATCCCCCAAAACAAACTATTAATGTTTTTACTTCTACTTTTAAAGTGGTATGATGTCAATGAATGTTTTGGCTGGGGCGATTTATTGCATTATTATATAGATGTGGTGATGAAACTGAAAATATCAGCTTATACAATCTGCTTGTGATTAGAAAATGTATTAGACCCTTAGATTTAGAAAATTTTAAGATTTAGACCAAAATATGGATTTAAAATTTAACACTCTTTATCCTTACTTATAACGACCGCCTACGGTGATCGACGGATTCGCCGGGCTTAAAGATCCTTAAAATTATTAATTTAATATTTAATGTAATTTGGTCTGAATGATTTCTTCAGCAAAATATTCTTGAATTCCGCATTTTTTTATTCTTCATTTTTTAGAAGTAAACCATTCTGTCCATTTTATTATACACTAGCCGCCTTTGGCGACCAGCTGATCTGCCAATCTTACTGCTGTTTATAATTATCAGTTAAATACTTTACGTGACTTATCATTGTCAATTAAATACTTTATGTAATTTGTCTTTTAATAGCTACTTCATCAAAATATTTTTAATGTTCAAATTTTGATAATCAGACAATTCACTCATGCAGGTAATAAAGGCCTTAAGCCCGTAATATACTATATATCTCTCTAACTATCTGTCAGCTGCATATGATTAAGCTACAATTAATATAAAAACATTTTTTACTGAAACTTTTCATTTTTTTTAATGTCACTATTGAAAAAGAAGTTCATCAACAATTGAGTCTTAGGTGTACTACCGAATAATTTTCATAATTTATATAATATTTCAAAAATTATTCAACAAAAATTTCACAGATTCTCCTCTTTTTTTGAATAGTGATAATCAAATATTCATAAATCGGTCAGTTTTAGAGACTGAGCTGATAGAAGTTCATACCTTTTAATTTAAAAGCTAAGCACTCTTCATTTTTTAAAGCATTTATTGTCTCATGTTACATTCTATGTAGTTATTTACTTCATATAGACCCTTTTTATAGATGCATTTCTATTATTAAAGCTTTACAAATTAGCCGTTGGACCTTGAATTGAACACCACACACACACACACACACACACACACACACACACACACACACACAC
>JAPMOQ010015486.1:1695129-1706882 GCA_026543055.1 Argiope trifasciata | reverse complement strand
ACACACACACACACACACACACACACACACACACACACACACACACAACCATGTTTGTGTTAAATAAAGCTGATTTATTTAATTAATAATATTGTAAAAGTTACAATTTTTCTTTACATTTTCTTTTCAGAGAAATTATGTTTCATATTTATTTCATTTCTTGCAGACACAAGCTGAAAATTACATTTTTATATGTTTAATTTGCTATAATTATTTACTTTTTAATTTGAATTTTCGTCAATCTAATGACAACTTATTGATAAAAGACATTTTTTCCCCTTTCCCTCGTAACGTGCTCATGCAGATTAAACTGTATTATTTTCTCCGAAATATATTGTTGGAAAATATAGTTAAAATATTTCTTTCGTTACAAATAGAATAGAAATACGTTACAAATAGAATAGAAATACGTTACAAACAGAAGCTTAAGTTATATGTTAAAATACTGATACCATTTGACAGTTAATTTTTTAAATCTTTAATTTAATGTAAAAAACATCTTTGTGCGATAATATTTTCGGAAGTTATAACGGAAAAACGTCGAAATTTCACTTAATTTTTAATTAATTCAGATCCTAGTTAAAAATTCTAAAAAAGGGCTGCGAGTTGCACATTCCCGACCTCCAAGGTATGTATGTACCAAATTTGGTAGCTGTAGGCCCAACGGTCTGGCCTGTAGAGCTGCAACACACACACACACACACACACACACACACACACACACACACACACACACACACACACACACACACACACACACACACACACACACACACACACACACACACACACCCACACACACACACACACACACACACACACACACACACACACACACACACACACACACACACACACACACACACACACAAACACACACACACACACACACACACACACACACACACACACACACACACACACACACACACACACACACACACACTGAGCTTTATTATAAGTATAGATAGATTATTCTTACTGTCAACTCCTTTAAAATTTATATAAAAAAAGCACATTTCTTAAAAACAATGTACGCTTATTTAAAATCGAAAACAATATAAATTTGGAATTTTCTTCACGTTGATAGTACTTTAAATGCAAGTTTACATTTTTTACAGATTAAGAGTAGCTGAGCAGATTTATTTATCAGAATAACGTAACATTTCATTTATTTTCCTAAAATCTGCTTTACAAATTATGATTTGCGATAATAAGAGGATAGTAATTTGATAATAAAAAAGAATTCAGAAATATCTACTACTTTAATAACGACTTTTATCCGTAATTTTTGTGTTCTTCCAAAATTTTTAAGTTTTTGTAAAATCATACCTGATACGTTTAATATTCTTCCATTTTTATTAGAAAGAAATTTAAAATACGTTTTTTAATTGTTTATTTATATAAATACTTACCTGGCAAAATGATTGGTATCTTTGAAAAGATATTTTTTCGAATTTTAAGATGAATTAAAAATCTTTTTTTTTCTGAAATATTTCCGGAAGTTATCATGGGAAGAAACCAAATTCTGCGTAATTTTTATTAAAAAAAAGTATATAATTACGCAGCACACATTGTCACCAATAAAAGTATATTGTTTCCAGTAAATCAGCTAGTTTACAAATGCGGCTAGACTTAAAATTTAGAAACATTATTAAGAATGAACAATAATTTGTTATTTTATCGACAGTAAAAGTATTATTTTATGTTCAAGATAAAAGTGAGACATACGTGATGAGTTTAGTATTGTGCGGATCACAGTGTCCAGAGTATTATTGTCCGCAGCGGTTTGTTCACCCAAGTTCACCGGATGCCTTAGGGCGGGACGAGGCGATGCTTTATGATTTAGGAATAAAAAGAACTTATTATTATTTTTTTTAAAAGCAATTTTTTTTTCGTCTGACCCAATTTTTTCTCCGAAACGTTCTGTCATTTTACGAATCTGAAAGAATTCGTGAAAAGAAAACGAAAAATTAAATGACTGATAAACATAATTATGAATAAAAGTTTTAATTTGTACTAGTGGTATCGTTTGCTGGCTCGTTTAAAAAAATAATTTCTAATTTCCTTAATATTTATAATAATAAATACAAAATAAAAGTTAAAAGTGGAAAATAGTTAAAATCAAAATATCTCTATGGCACATGATTAAAGGTATGTCTTTTAAAAATTATTTATATTAAATTTATTGAAAATAGTTTGATACATGTCAAATTCTTCGAAAAACTACGAAATAAAAAAAAAATTTAAGCAAAATATTCCCATTTTTATTTAAAATGCAGTTTCTTGAGACGACAAGAGCATTTAGTATGCAATAATATGCGAAATTAATGTTTAGTAAATAAAAGTAATTTTTGCTTTAAAAATAATATGTATACGAATATACATGTATGCATATAATTAAGCATTTATATCTATATCCATGAACATATCTAAACATATTTTTTTAATGAAATGAAAATATTTTATAACCGAATTATAACGGATATATTAACGAATTGCTGAATGTTTGGATTCAATTTTTAAACGTGATAACACTAACTATAAAAAAATGAAATGGCTCTGAAAACATTGTTATTCTTATCATTTTTCTATATCTTCCGGTATAACTGTAGAAGTCACGGATTGCAATGACTTATGTAGAGACAAAAGCCAGAAGAACTCTTTGAACTGACGATTATTCTAACACCCAAGTAGAACTTCTGGTGGAACGTCCAGTCTTAGCAAAAACCCTTTGTCCATTCTTTTCCCGCCTTCTTGAGCTTGTATATAATCTGCTTAGAAGTAGAATCGCCTATTTTTTCAAACGTGGACTCATCCAGATGTTCAGAGAAAGAAAAAAAGAGAAATATTAATAATAAAACACGTTTGTTTTTTATTTGCCAATGCGGCTAGGCGAAACGGCTGCTAACAATATTAAGATCCCGTTAAAAAGTTTTGAAAAGCTGCAGTAGACCATACAGAAGTTCTTTTGGGAAGAAAGAGAAATGAAAATAATATCGAACGAACAAGAACTTCCGTAAACACGGTTGAAGTTAAAACGCCACTCGGAAGAAGTAGTCAATTCCTTTATTTGACTTGATAGGATTCCCGGATTAAAGTTGCTCGTGTTTATTGAAGAGGAGTTAATCTTGTTAAAAACTTCCACACTCGACAGGTTTTAATATCGAGACTCATAAAACAAACTTTGCTTCAAACGATTTTTTTAAAATGGCGTTTGAGAAACGATTGTGTTACTCTTGTTCTTAACTGAAAAAGAAGATACCGAATTTAAACAATATTTGTTTTAAAAGTGAGGAATATTTAGTAGCTTTTGTTAAGTCAACAACAGATAATGCGAATCGTTTTTATCTGTTTTAAGAATAAGATAAGATCCTCATTTGTTTGTTTTAGAATTTTTTAAATATACTTGTTTGGGAAGCGAATAAATCTGTAAATAATATTCGTTGTTCTTATCTGTTGAATGTTCTGATAAAAAAAAAAAACTGATATTTTCAGTTGTAATAACTCAATTTGGAAGCGTTATGTAGAATTTTTCAGTTAAAATTGGATTCAAAAAAGCTATTTCGAAGATATAGAGAATTCGAATCCAATGATTTTCCAAGCCGTTATTGGTAGATACATATTTTCAATTGAAGAAACGCTTTAAATGATGCCAAGTATAACTTTTATTGTTTGTGTCAATAAATGGGGAATTAAAAAACTACGAAATCTAATTTTTTTACAGCTCTCTGATTCATATTTATAGAATCATATTTATTAGAATATTTTAAAATTATTAGCATTTTAAGAAAAAAAAAAAAAAAAAAATCAACTCTGACAAATTATGAAGTACTGAAAGTCTTGGTCGTTGAAGAGTAAAAAATTTTTTTTGTTTGTTTTTAAAATGTTATTTGTTAAGATAATTTAACTAAAAATGATTAATAGGAAATGGAGAGTATACAAACAATTTATACGTAATTTTTTTTACATCTCTATGTTTATTGACTAAAACTATATAAAATATCATTGTCTGAGCCATTTATATCAATTTTCCAGCAGCAAATACTTAACAATCTCAAACGGTTTTGAATCTAACTTTTAAGCCAGGATTAGAACGGAAAGCTTGTATTGGTTATTCTCATTAACACTTTACTAAATCTTTCTGGATAGAGATTTTTGAGACCCTGAAAAGGATCAGTACAGGAATACAGTCGAAATATATTTATTAACATAAAATTACACAGCAAGGATTCAATTAGTTTACACTGAATATCAGAAAACATTGATTGCCCAAAGAAATTTTCTCTTCTAAAACGAGAATTCTAATGCCATTTTATATGTTTCTTTTCTTTAGTATTTTGTTCATTATTTTAGCTGAATATTTATATATAAAATCGAAATAGAGTAAGCACTTATACTTTTTATAATTCTGTTTATCTTAAAATGAAAGTAATTAATTTAAAGTCTTGGCTCTTCAGTACACATTTTTATTCTATAATAGATGTAGCATCTACGATTGCAAATGTATTTACTAAATGTGGTTTTGACGGGGTACTCGCCCTGCGAAGCCCAATATCCTGGCGTCGAGAATGCCCTGGACTGTTGTGGTACAGACAGAGAATGAAGTGGAAATGGTCAAGTCACTAAGTCAATATGGGTCATGCTTTTATACTGAATGCACTTTCAGCAGCCTCGTGTCCACGATCACTCATTGGTGCTCAATGAATTGATTGGAAAGATATCATTTGTATTACATTCATGGGTTATTAAATCGTGAGTTTTATTAATTGTTTCATGGAATTATAAAATTAGGCAATGAATATTAATAATTTTTTCCCGTATAATTAATTAAATAATAACTTTTTTGAATAACAAATAACTTTTTTTGAAGAAATTTTCTAACTGGTTAAGCTGAAATGTTATGAGCATAGGTTTTTCCCCGCTTGTAAGGCGAATATAGAAAATCTTATTCTTTTAAAAAATATATTTTTTTCATTCATAAAAGATAGGTCCTTAACAGCTCTGCAAAACTGCTAAAATCGGTATGTTCTCTCATGAAGGAATAAAAATTTGTCAAGCTAAACAAATTCTTTTGGAAGATGTTGTATATTCTGCTTACCTAAATCGACAAGTGTAAAGAAATTCCGATCAGAATGTCATAGTATATAGTCATTAAGGAAAAAGATTTCGTGCTTTTTCGCTCTTTTGATTTTGTGATTGTCGTATCTTGTAGCTTCTTATACATAAATTATGCCTTTCAGGATGGTATATATTACTATTATTATTATTAAAAAACTATATATTCTTTTTTTATTCTTTAATATCAGTGCTTTTAAAATTCTTTTAAACTTATTTAAGATACTTTTTACAGTATTCTTGCTTTATTATTTTAAATTAATTTATGAAATATTTAATTTTACAGTAGATTTTTATAAAATCGTCTGAGCAACGAAAGGAAATCGTTTTGCACAGAGCGGAAGCTTCGTTCAATTGTTTAAAAAAGAAATGAAGGTCAAAATAATTTTTGTCAAAATATTTTGATCATTTAATTAGATTAAAAGGTGCAGGGTTTTCTGGCTTATGATTCTGTTGTAAAATTCTTTTTTTTAATTATGATTGTTTCAGGTATCATTGGGTAGTTTCTGTTTTTCTGTTTGTCTTCTCTTTTTTGTTATTTTGTTTTAAAATTGTTTACGTTTTTTTTAATCATTACAGTGGAATTAAGCGTTTAATTAAATTTATAAAGATATTTTTCCAGTGAAATTTGAAAACGTATGTTTATTGCAACTATAAGCAACGGTTGTAACTTCTCCAAAAGTTCCTTGTATCTGAATTCTTCTCATTATGCATGAAATTTTGGACCTTAGGCCAAGCCGCAAAGGCCTTACGACATTATAGCGTTAAATATTATAGCAAAAAATAGTTAACAATTATTGAACTTTCGCCTTTTTACTAAATCTATCGTGTGATTTTAAGCGATTTTTTGGCGATTAATCCCTGGCATACGGTTGATAATCCTCGAAAATTGAATTTGTGTTTCAGACGCATTTTTTCCTATCGACTGAAACCAAAATTAAAAACAAAACTATTATTGTAGTCACAAAATCAATACCAATATTGATATATTAAAGTCATTTCATTAAAAAAAAATTGCGTTTACATGCTTGACAGATTTGTTTCCAAATTTAACAGATATCTATCCTTTATACACTAAATTTGTGTACCAAATTTTATCCAGATATTTTATAGTTGTATTTATTTATATTTCTATAAACAAATTTTCCATGAATAGATTACACATAAAATTTGATTAGAAACTGTAAATTTGATGTTATGACTACGTATCAATTTTCAACCGTCTAGTTCAAACCGTTTTTCTCTAATCCGTTTTGTATTTTGAGAATTTTATTCAAACACGTGCCATTAAATATTATCATTTAGATAAACGGAATTTAGTTATCCACATTCTCTTCGCAGCAAAAAGTTATTGTTTATAAAAATTCATTCGTGAAGCGTTTTAAAAATCGTCTGATTTGAATCGTAATCAATTGCCCTGAAAAGGGAAAAGCTATTGTTATCTGACAATAAGTGATAATACTTAACTTATACTGTTGATGGAAACAATCAATGTGTTTATCAATGAGTAAAAGTTTAATATTTCAGGAATTATTTATTTCTTTAGCGTTAAAATTCTATAGAACATTTATTGGTGTCATCTGAGTTTGAATTTGTACTCTCTCTATAAATATCATGAAATTAAATTATTATTGTGAATAGTTAGGAGGCATTTAATTATGTGTTTTATATTATTTTGAGTAAAATTTCTATTAATTTATATCATCACTTATATTGATTGCATTTGCAAAACTTGCTATGTTGTCCATTTTTTTAGTCCGCAGACGGAGATTAGAAAGGAAGAATAAAGTTCATAAATTTTTTTTCTGGAATATTGAATTATAAATAGGATACAAAATTCTAAAAAGGCGTTTCAGATTTTTCCTATGTCAATATTTAGTTGATTTAATAATAATTAATGCAACAAAAAGGGTTTTTTAAAAATGAAATGCGATATGTAATGATAATTCATTACAAACAGAAGTCGTGTGAGACATTTCGTTGCCTTTACACTTGTAGTGGAAGCTTTTTAAGTCAGATAACATCCTCAAGATTGCATGGCTGCTTTTATTCCTGTAGTCATGCTATCTAGCTACGAATCATAAGATCGCGCGAGTTCGATCCTAGCTATCTCCAAATAGCAACACACTTACGTCTTGAATTACGTCAGGCATTTTTTTTTGTTGAGTTAAGAAGTAAAAATCAAATGTATAGAAAAAAGATCACGATCGGTTAAAATGTAATTATAATGAAATGGACGAAATTCTTTCTGGCTGTGTGTTGAATATTTCATCATTTTATTCTTCAATTCCTACAATCAGTTCACACACACTTTCTCTGTATTTATTTGTATATCTTGTTCAAATTTGCAATCGTTAACAAACTACGTTTTATTCATTCATTCAAGTTCAAATACATTTTTTAAAAACGTGTAGTGGAGGACACTTGATGTTAATGCAGTGTTTTTTCTCTATATATTTATTTGCATATCTTGTTCAAATTTTCAATCGTTAATAAAATACTTTTTATTCATCCATTCAAGTTCAAATACATTTTTTTAAAAACGTGTAGTGGATGACACTTGATGTTAATGCAGTGTTTTTAAAAATAATAATGCATTAATTATTTTTTAATACTTTAAATAAAATTTTACCAGTTTGTAATGAAAACTGAAGTCAAAAGACAGTAGCTCACTTGGTAAAATGCGTTAACAAAGATTCATAACAATTAAGATTTCATTATTTTTCTCGTGAAGATGAAGAATACAAGTTCAGTTCTTGCAAAAATTTATATTTTTTTTGATATTTAATAATTTTTTTGATAATTATTTAACAAAAAGTAGCTGAAATAAAATTTTTTCTTTCTTGACTTAAATAGGAATTGAGTTAATTTTTTAAAGATCTTACTTGTTTAAATAAGTCGTGGTAACAAATGCTATTGATTTCATTTACACGGATAATGAATATTCATTGATACGAACGATTAGTGCCATTTTTATTGAATGAAGCTTGATCATGAATGAAATTGTTCATTTTTACAATGACACAGGAAACGGTTTGTGTGTTCCTTTAATTAATTCTTTCTTTTTTTATTTACTTGTATCCTGCTTCCGTGTCTGCAATTTCTAATTACGAGCTTTTCGTTGATTAAAAAACACCTGGGGATCTTTTTGAAGGTAATTATATGTCACACATTTTTCAATGGATCATTTTGGAGCAACAAATTTGATTTCTAGTAATTCTGTTAGTTTGTTCTAGAACTGTTTAGTTTTATTTTTTTCCATTCGTAATTATACCAAAAGTTGCATATACAGTGGCTTAAACAATTGAGGGTACACCTTAATTTTATTTGATTTTCATTTTCCAGCAGTATAACGACCCTAAACATGAAAATGTGGTGTCTTTTTCATTGTAAACAACAACCACCCTCATCACCACAGTACACTGACATCAATGCCGTTGAATATCTGTGGGCTTTGTTCGAAACAGAAGCTCAAAAACACAAAATTAGAAACAAAACCTAAAACACACCGTATACCACACCGTATTGCGAAAAGAATGGGATAAAATATCTTCAGATACCATCAAAAATTGGACTAATCGATACCACGCCGTTTTGGCCATTATAAAAGCCGAAATATTTGCAATTAAGTATTGATACTTTCTTTCTGAGTGTGATATTACACAAATTTCACTGGTGTATTCTCACTTTTTGGGGGGCAAAAATCTGTTTATGTGTATTTAAAATGCTTCAGACACTTTTCACTTTAATAGTTTTTCGTTGATTTTTCTTTATTTTTACTTTAAACCATTTTTTTATGTGTAAAAATACAAACATGTTTGCACTTCTCGGCATGTGTTTTTTATACTAAAAGTCGGGTTTATAAAGTGGAAGTAAGCTGTACTCTCAATTGTTTGAGTCATTGTAACAGAAGCTACAATTTTGTGCAATCTCTGCCTCTGCTACTTATTAAATGTTCTCTAGACCACACCTTTTGACCTAAAGTTACCGAATCAGGTACAAATAATACTTTGGAGAGTGGGAATGTATATCTTAAATATTTTTAAAGTGTTTATTAATTAAAAATTGCGCGATATTCACATCTTTTTGGTAATAATGCTCGAGAATTATATTACACAAACTTGATTTTTACACCATTTTAAAATTTAAAAGATTATAATTTTATGGATTCTATTTAATTTTCATGCAGTTGTTTTCCCTGCATTTTGTCAGTTTTTAAAAATATCATTTTTTACAATAATTTTAATTTTTGCGATGAAATTCAAATCATTTTTATTATTTCATCTTGTTTATATTACGAAAAACGCAAATTTTCAATGGCATTTTGATATCCTGGGACTCGATACCATTATGAATGTTCATATATACAATACATGGAGCCAATTTTTGATTATTAAAATTAACAATTTGATACCTTGAAAATTCAAAACGTCGAGTGTAATAGACTGATTTGAAATACAACCAATTTTTCTTCAAACCATTTGATCACCAAAGTCTGGTAAATAAACAAAGATATTATCGTACTCAAAATTGGGTGTATACTCATGAGATAATTTTTATAGAAAAATATTAATTAATATTTTCATTTGATTTTCATAAATATTTAATAATCATAAATATTTTCATTTAATTAAATACATTAATATTTTAATATATTTAATTAAATGAAAATATTTTCTTAAAAACTATTAACATTTTTCTCTATAAATATAGAATTTTTAATATGGGTAGTTGTTTCGGAATGAAAAATATAGTTATAACGTTGAAAATTATAGTTATAACGTTTTTATTATTAATAATAATATTTCTTTCCAATTTATTAAATGAAATTCTAATATTACTAAGAGTTCTGGTAAATGTTATGTTTTATGCTTTATACTTAAATGTGCTTTATGTATTTGTGCTTATGCTTTTTACTGAAAAATACTTAAAAGTATTTCTTATGTACTTACGAATTTCGAAACACTTGAAAGAAATTTAAAATTATTTTCTCGTTTTTCTTTTGTAATTACATCATGTGTCTGTCACTAATTTTTTTAACAATAGCCGTTACAACACTTGAGATTATTTTTCATAAGATATTCCACTCGCATCAATCAAATAACTCGTTTTCTAACGTTCTTTCAACTAGAAGAATTATTAAGATAAAAAAAAAAAAAAAAAAAAAAAAAACCGTCTGCAAATTTCCTTAGCCGAGAGAAACCGTTGAAGTCAAAAAGAACGTTAAAAGCAATTCATCTTTTTCTAAGGACGAAAGGTCGCTGTTTTATTTATAAATTAAAATTTCCCTTTCAATTGGCGCCATTGTCATACTGTTCAATATTTACGATTCTGGTGTTCTAATTAATTTCCTGCTATTACTTTCCTTACTAATTGTTCTCCTTGGTACCATCGAAGCGTACCGTTAAGGAATATTTTTAACCGCTACTGTTCCAAAAAAATAGTTCGCTCTTTTGAAGTAGTTCTGTGTGGAAGTAGCTTTAATTGAGCTACCGTTGGTTCAGTGCATTTTGTGTTAATTGCTGAATAAGAGAACGTTGGAATTTGACTGTCCGTTACTGTGCTGAAAACTGTTAAAAAGATATACTCTTTTGTCTTTTTCTCTTTAACACCTCTTTTATTTGGATAAATGAAAGTGAGGTCAGTGCTCTCTTTTGAGGAAGAAAACATTAGTGAAGTTTTGTTTTCTTTGTATTATTTATTTTCCTTTTTTGTTTGTAATTCTTTAATAGTCCGAATCGTCGCGTCAGTGTATTAATAATGAGAAATTTCGTCGACGTGTTGTCGCTGGACAGAAAAATACGTTACTCAATGTCGGAAGCGACATTCATCTCCAATTTAGCCATTCTTCGAAAAATACATTAAAAACATATTTCTTCGAAAGTACTTCTGATTCAAACATTGACTTCCGTGGTTTCATTCGTTCCAAAAAATCTTCTCTCTCGTCTGGTGTTGTTACGCTTAGTTAAATAAATAGAAAGATAGATGATTCACTTTAATGTACTAAAATATTTATTTTACTATTAAATAATTTATTACTAAGCATTTATTTATTTATTAACACTTTATGAGAAATATTTCTAATATATGGCTTGATAAAGATTTAGATCCACGTCATATTTTAACAAATTGTGAGGATATATATATATATATATATATAATCATAAAATTATTAAAACAATCAAACACATTTCTTGAACAACAAAATTAAAACGAAACCAATTAGGTCGAAATCGAAATTAAAACTCAATTCAGAATTAAACGCTAAAAGTTCACAAAATGAAAGGTAAATGAATAAGAGCCAATTAATGAAACAAATCCACAATACTATATTCAAAGAATTATTTAAACGAAACAGAAACAGAAGTAACTTCGGAAACGAAACCAAAACCGGAATCGAAACTAAAAAATCATTACTGATTAAACAAGTTTTAAGAATTAAAATGTTTTTAAATCAATCATTGTATTTAGAGAGCGCAAATGCAGCTACAACTAAAATACAAATGAATATAAATTAATTAACAAAATAAGACAACCGAGTCAAAATAATCAATAGAAAAAAATCTATTTTAAAAATCTTTTTTTTCTATTGATTATTTTGACTCGGTTGTTTTATTTTGTTAATATATATATAT
>JAPMOQ010015486.1:1674453-1695029 GCA_026543055.1 Argiope trifasciata | reverse complement strand
ACATTGGCACACAAAAATTGAGAGTACACCTCACTTTTACTTGATAAATCCGACTTCTAATATAAATAGCACATTACTGAGTACTGCAAACATATTTTTATTTTTATACATGAAAAATGGTTTAATTCAGAGTAAAAATGAAGTACAATCAACGAAAAACTTCTAAACTGAAAAATTTCTCAAGCATTTTAAATAAACATACTCAGATTTTTACCTCATAAAATTGAGAGTACACCTAAGAACATTTACTACCCCGAAAGGAATGCTAGTTTGACTGATCGGTCAATGTAAAGTTGGATAATACTTTCTCAGCAGTCGACCACAACAAATCCTGTTGATACTGCTACGTTCAGTGGTGGCGGGGTGGTCGGCTGTATGCAAGAAGAAGTACACCTAAGAAATTTTTGCAATATCACGCATAAAAATAAAGTGTCACTGCTAAGTTGCATGTCTTTTGACTTTTATACGTATTTGTACCAATTTTTGGTGAAATCTGAAGATATTTTACCACATTTTTCTTGCAACAATTCTTTTAAATGGATTTTGTTTCTAATTTTGTGTTTTTGAACCACTTTTCCGAGTATGGTCCACAACATATGGTAATATTCAATGGCAATGATGTCGGAGTACTGTGTTGGTGTATGAACTGCTGTTTTTCATGAAAAGCCACCATATTTTGAGGTTACGTGCATTCTGTTTGGGGTCGTTGTACTGCTGAAAAACGGAATTTCCATCTAAACCCAAATTTTTAATACATGTATGTATGGTCGACAGTTTAAGGATCTCTGTTTTAAGTTCTGCATCAAATATTTCTGGATTCAGCATTTTATTTATTTATATTCGAACGGAGTGATTCATAAAGAAGTATACAATTCAATGCATTATATATAAATCAAGAACATTGTAAGATATACATCAGCTGTAACAGAAATGTACGGAGTTATTTTAAGTTTTGTTACAGACAGTCATAAAGGTTCTATATGTGATCTCTTACAATTTCTTTGGGGACACTTCACAGAGCAAATTTACCTTAGGGGAATCTCGCGGGTGTTGCATTGTAAATTTGTGATCATCTCTTTCCCCAAAGGGAACATCGTGCTTGTATACCTTACCACTGACATGAAATGTTTCTTCATCATTGAAAACTAAATGATCGGCAAACACATCACTTTCAATACGAAGCTTCATATCAGCACAAAATTCAAAACACTTTTGTTTATCTAAGTCATTCAGATTTTGCAAGACTTGTACTTTGAGATATGAATATATGAATTTTCACCTTCTTTCTCGAAATTCTCTAGGCGAGGGGCCGAGAAACCTGCACTTCACGACTCATCCTCTGCTTTGATTTTTTCGGGTTTAGTGGAATGGGACTTTTTGCTTATACCTTTGCGCATATAACCCATAGTTTAAAATTTTTCATACCATTGATAGATAGATTTCGGATCGGAAATTCTTTTCCGAATTTTTTTCCAAAAATGTCATTGCACAATAGTTGGGGATATTACAAAATGTCTTTCCAGTGCAGACGCTTTCACTTCGATTGACTTGTCACATGATATTACTTGTGTCTTTTGTTAAGAATGTGTAGAAATATACGCTTTAAGAGTATATCTACATTAAGATCCGCTAAGGTTGTTTGTGTCTTTGACGGTTACTGTTTTACAGCATCTATAAAGTGTATGATTCTTTATGAATAACTTTTTTCACCTTTATGAATCATTTTGTATTCCGTAGAAACACAATCCTGTGTCTTCTGCTAGAATTCAAAATACCACGCTAAAATAATGAAATATGTTATTCATATCAATATTTTTGTTGATAATTTCAGTATTATACTGTCGAAATTTCAACACATGCGGTAATAACGCGTCCTTCCGGTGTTTGAAAACTACTATGAAATTTTGAAAACCGCAACATTTCCTTAATTTCATAACTTCCTTCAGTAATTAAGATTGATTGAAGCCAAGTGTTATCTTTAAACTGGTTCGATAGTTCGGACGCTGGTGAACAGGCGCACCGAGTATTCCTGGACCTTCGGGATTGAAAGCCGGTTTTCGGTCACTACTTGTAACGTATTAATTAGACCTTGACTTAATTTTTCAGATTAAAAACGGAAAAAGGATTCGGCTAGAGTTTAAGGACGAATTATTCGCTGCTCTTATGTAATGAGTAACTTGGGATAATGAGTAACAGGATCAATTAAAAATTGTTCTAAACGTTTCAGGAAACATTTGGGTTGCTTCCAGTGTATGAAATTCAATCATTTTATACTTAGCAAAATATGAAATACCTAATTTAGTCTTCAAACATTCGATAGACATTCTGCACTATATTCAATTTTTTTTATAACATTTGAATTATTACATCATTAGAACAATCATTATTCGATACAGTATTGGAATATTGTGCATTATTCGATATATGATATGTGGTATTGGGATTGCAGGAATATTGTGCATTATTCGATATATGGTATACGGTATTGGAATTTCATGAATATAGTGCATTATTCGATGTATTATATGCGGTATTGGAATTGCATGAATATTGTGCATTATTCGATGTATTATATGCGGTATTGGAATTGCAGGAATATTGTGCATTATTCGATATATGATATGTGGTATTGGGATTGCAGGAATATTGTGCATTATTCGATGTATTTATTATATGCGGTATTGGAATTGCATGAATATTGTGCATTATTCGATATATTATTCGCGGTATTGGAATTGCATGAATATTGAGCATTATTCGATTATTATACGCACTCAATGACACACACATAGATGCAAACATCTTTTTCTTTTATTATTAATAATAATCCTATACTCTACTGAGAATAAAAAAAAATTTCTGTCCATAAAAGACTATATATGTTAAAATTTTTTAACTATGATATTGTATGTCATACATATAGCATAATTCCGCAGTTTTTGTGTTTATTTAATCATTTATAAACATTTTCTTAATAATATTCAGATTTCATGTATTAGATAATTAAATCTGTAATTATCTCCGTGATTATCGTTAATAATTCATGAAAAAATGTAAAAATGCTTCGAAAAAATTTGTCTCTCTCTTTTAGATTTAAAATCCAGTATATTGTAATTAGATTTAATGTATTTCCTGTTTCCCAGATTATAAAATACTGTAACAACATTCTATAAACTTTGCTTAGTCAGATTTTACACTTTGAGCCAATGAAATAGATAAATAATTCGAGAACAGTTGTTTCCAAAGAAAGTATATCCAATATATTGAAGATTTCTTTCCGATGTTTTGTGCGATGATTCCAGTTTCATTCCCTGTACCTTCAAATATTGTTCCACCTGTTTATTCTACATAGTATCATTTCGTGGACCGAAATACTTATTTTTGTCACTCTGTACGAAATGTAGGTTTGTGGAACTTGACATTCCGCATCATTTAACCACCGATCTTATCCGCGAGCTTCTCGTGTTGCGCATAAAGAACACGAACCCCTTCTGCAGAATAAATAAATGCAGCGCGCGCCTCATCACCTGCGACAAGAAACGAGCGTGCCGTCTAACGTGCCATCAGGCTTTCTTGGCAGAAGCCATTGTCGAGTGCGATGAGCCGTTAAAATAGAACGGCATTTTCATCGCCTTATCTTGCAAAGCGTGTTTGGCTATTGTAATGGCTTGTTAGAGAATGGAAATAAATGTTATCGATGAGGTGTTGCCTACTCTTGGAATGTCACGAATACCAGCGATTTAATTTCATTGCTGGCGGTGGAAGCTGGTCTAATGAAACTGGTGCGGTGCGTTGTGTAAAGTTTCATCTGTTCGTTTTTGTTGTGTTCTTAAGGCATCCGACTATGTATTCCGTTGTGTTCTTAAGGTAATTTTTTTTGTGGCCCGCAGTGGCCTTGTGGTAAGGTCTCGGTTCGTGACCCATAGGGTTTCAGGTTCGAGAACCGATTAAACCGAAGAATAGTCGTGGAAGAGAGTCTGGTGCACGTTAAATCCAAAGGGACCAAACGTCACAAAACAAGAATAAAGAACTGTAGGAAAGTTATTTAGAACATTTGAACTTTGAAAAAGTAAGAGATATAGATTTTTAGCAAAATCTCCCAAATGTAGAGAGCAAGTAATTTAAGGTATCCGACTAGGTTCGTAAAAAATTTTTTGAAAAAAATTGATTTAAAAAAAACTATTTATGGATTTTAGATGCATTGTCAGTTATAAATACTACAAATACAAAAAAAAATATATATATATTTGAAAATATAATATATTTTGAGAAATAGGAAAAATTGCAGTAAATGTTAATGAAATTTAACCAAAAGGGTTAACACTCTAAACAAAATTGTGATGCAGCTATCCTTTTTTTCTTTACACACAAGTTATAGAATATAATGATTAATGAAATGAATCAAAACATGAGAAAAATATTGAGATGCAAAGAAGTTGTGGATAAATATACGTGCATATATGCATTTTTACCATAAATTTACAACTTAATTTTTCTAAAAATACCTATAAATGAAAAAAGTATTTCACCAACATTAAAAACTTTGGTTCATTTCATAGTCCAAATTATTTAAAACCCACGCTGAAATTTTTATGCAAATACCTCTATTAGTCTTTGAAGTACCATGTAAACGGTGGTGAATATTTATGAATATTAAAAATTCAGTTAAAGACAAATTTAGCTGAAAAATATATTTTGCTTAAGATCCCCATGGATGATAAGTTACACATTCCTTTTCCAAAAAATAAACTGTTTTGGAAACAGGAGAGTAAACTACAAGACATATCAAAAATAAAAAAATTATCCAATGTGCACGATAACCAGTGTTTTTAACGTAGTAGGATACTTTAAAATTCTGATGTAAAGATTGATGCAAGATTTTCGAAATCTCAATTTGTAATCTGAATAAATTTGAAATTTTCTGAACTTTTTTTTTTTGCATTCTGACATTTAGAATTTTCAGTTATCAAATGCAAATGGAAAAATTTTCTTAAATGATTAATAAAATTATTACTTTTAAAAATTCCTACCTTAAGGTATAATGCAGAGATAAATTACAACGATGATATTCTTTTAGAATGCATGGTTTACTTGAATTTCGAAAGAAGCGCCAAAAGTTATTTATTCTATTAAGAAAAATGTCTTTTGTTAAAGAGAATAAATAATACAACATTTGGATGGTGCATTCCTTTTAACAGATTTTACTCAAAATTTGATCGATATCCGAAAATTTGTTGTATGAAACCGCATACTAAATTTCAGCCGTCTAGCTCAAAGCGCTTTTGAGTATCTTTGTCGCTGGCAGACAGACGAACGTTTTTAAAAAAATGTGTTTTTCGAACTCAGGAAGATCTAAAACGTGAATATTTGTCAAAATTGCATGTTCCAATTTTTTTGACACATACTATACTTTATCTATATTATGAATACAAGAAGGTAAAAATGAGAAAATATACATAATTGTTATAATGCTAAGGGAAAAAAAAAGATAATATCAAATTAAAAAAAGTTTTTACTACCTAATTTGCTTAAAAATTGGATTCTAAATGTATAGTCACACATTCTACTTGCAATCATAGTCACAAACTCCTATTAAATTTGATATTTTTAAGTCATTGCGATTTTGAATTATTGTGTTTAAATGTTCCTGAAAGTACAGACCGACAGACAGTCAACCCTTTGTAGATTTTAGCTCAAAATTTGGCAGCTGTCTACACCACTAATATTAAATCTGCCTACCAAATTTTATATATCTAGATCATTTCATTTTGAGGCTGTTAACTTATATTCGAATAGCCGGATAGAGGACTTCCTTTGAACAGATTGTTCTCAAAATTTGATAGACATCTACAAATTTGTCGTAAAGACCGCATACCAAATTTCAAACATCTAGTTCAAACCATTTTTGAGTTATCTTTGTCACAAAAGGACATTTTCTAAAATATCGTTTATCAAATTCAGAAATGTCTGAAACGTGGAGATTCATTAAAATTTCGATTTCGAATTTTTTGATGATTATTATACTTTTTCTGTACGAGAAAGTAAAAATCTGTCATTTCGGATTATATTTTCAGTGCATTTCTGTTTTTCAATCATTATTATTACTATTATGAAATGAACAAGCATCAGAAAGAAATTGGTAGTGAAGTATTAAATCTAACCCAAACTATGTATATATATTTATAAAAAGGGAGTTAAAAGTCCTGTTCATATCAAACTATAAAATATTTAACAGATATTAAAAAAATAAAATACATTAAAAGCTCTTTATTCGCGGGGTATATGTTCCATAAATATGCCACGAATACAGAAACCGTGAATACGGAATGGTCATTTATATGGAGTTATAGGGGATACGTTTCTTGGTGACAAAATAAAATAAAAAACAAATATATAAAAAACTCAATTTAATTGAAGTTTTTGAACATTTTGATTAATTATCTTAAGGCTTAGGCAATGGTTAGAGGAATTTTGTAATCTTTTCTTGCTTGACAATTTTTAAAAACTCCTTCAATTCAGACTGATACGCAGCAGTCGGCATTAGCAATTTGCCTCTTAAAAATAAGACTTCGTTCCACAGACGGATCAATGTTCATAAAGAAATCGCAAAATTCATTTGCCATTCTTAAACCTTCACTAAGATTTTTCAAATGAAATGTCACGTTTCCAGTGCTTGTTGAAGCTCTGGAAACGTCTTGCTCGTCTTCAATGGGCTGTGAATTTAACATTTCCTCCAAGTCGGTTTCAGTCAGATCTTCATCTTGCGATTCAAGCAATTCCTGAATGTCACTTGATTCTATCTGTTCGAACCCATCTCGTCCTATTCCATTCGCGATTTCGGCTATGTGTGCAGTTTGCATTTAACAACATACTTTAGACAAAGTTGTAATAAGATCTATTTTACTTTTTTTTATTAGCGCATTTGACGGCATTTTCAAAGGATATTGGATTGGACACCCATTGGAATCCTTTTATTATTATCTCTGCATTTATTAGATCTGCGAATAAAGAAATTTTTAGCCGCGAATATAGGAATTGGGTCGCATTTTTTAAATCCGCGAATAGTGAAAACGCGAATAAAGGAACCGCGAATAAGGAGCTTTTACTGCATCAATAGATATTCCCCAAAAATTGCAAATGAAAAATTCATACGCTGATGGTTTCAAGAGAGAGCAAAGACTCATTTGAAAAAATTAACGAGCCAAATGCTCATAAATGAATTCGTGTCTACTAACATCTGACTTTGCTTTCGTTAGGTCAGGTCACCGATTTTGTGTAAAAAAACAGACTGGGAAGTAAAAGTAATATTAGAACGGATAAACCATTGGGGAAAAAAAACGACAGCGTTGGATGGACTCCCTTTCATCGTGTGTTCAGTGACTCGCGTCCGCTCAGAGACAGTCTGACGAGACAGGATAGTAACATTCGGGATTCAAATTCAGACGAAGATTTGACCTTTATTTATTTATTTTTAAATTTAGGCGAAGGAATGGAATTGCGAGGCAGTTTATGAGAACTTTCTTTCAGTTTGTGATGATGATCTTGTTTAGAGAACATTGACTAATCACCGATTTAGAATACAATTTTTATGGGAATTGGATGGGAATTCTTTTTTTTGCAACTAAAATAATAAAAAGGCTGCAATATCAGTACATTTATAATAATAAGGTAAATTAAGGAATCAATTCTCCAGCCCAATTTTTACTTCCTATGAAAAAATTAGGACATTTAGCTGTCATCAGTGATCAATTGCCATCTTCCGTTTTCAAGAAAACACAAATTAACTGTACATTCTCTATGAGAAAAAGCGCATCAGAATTTATTATCCATAGCCATTGTAGAAATTAAATGTTTTTATTTATTTATTTCAACTGAAATGTATGGAGTTCGTCGCGTTTAGATATGCCTCATGTACACATCATTCTTCCTTTTTTTGTGGAAATTTCGCATTATAATTCCTTAATATAGTCCCAAATCCAACATTTAGATTGATTTCGCTAATTTGCATGCATTCAGAATGCTGTATGCTCATTATGCAAATATATTTTTAAATAGTACTATTATTTGTTAAGATAAGATGTCCTTCCACAAAACTAGTTGAATTACTAAATAAATGATAATGATATTGGGACTAAACAATTGGACATCGAAAGCGCGCTGCAAATGATGATAAAAATAAATATATATACCACTAATACACATAACTTTTTTTATTTCTGGGGTAGGCATTATTCATAATAAAACTCTGTCTGAAACAATTTTTTAAAAATAGTTTGATACAATTTTTATAATAGTTTTTCAGTCAAAATTAGATTGCAATCTATTAAGTATTTTTCATTCATTAATCAATTATTTTTATCTAATTAGTCTGTTTAATCAATAATATTTTTAAATGCATATTTAAATGATAATATTATTCAAATATATTTTTGAAATAAATTATATTTTATTTTGCAACCTATGTAAAAAAAATCATTAAATATTTTTATAATTTATTTTTTGTGACATAAAAAGTAACAATTCTTCAAAATAGAAAAAAATAAACAAATCTGAATTGAATCATGTGCTTGAATATTTGAAATTAAATTCTCCGAGTCACTATTACTTTTTCTGCACGTCTCTGTTGTTTTCTTTCTAAAGAAAACAAAGCAAAATTTTGTCATTTCTTCCGGAAGCCTTACTCTTAAAAAACTGACGAGAGAAAGTGCTTATCGCCGAAGTTTCCGGTCCTGTTGACTTTTATTTACAGAAAAATTGCTTTTACGTGCCCTCGACCTCAAAAATGGGCAATTGCGTTTGAAAAATGTTGTCAAATTCGACAATCAGTAAAGTACGATTGATTATTTGCTTTATGTTTCTAACTTAAAATCAATCATTATTATTAGTACATACAGAAAAACACTTAATACAAACTGATTTATTATACTGTTTTTGTTTTCTTATACTTTATTCTACTTTCAAACTGATTTTCTAATACTGTAATATTTTACAGTAAAATCTCAAAAGCATGATCAAAAGTTTTGTTTTCAATTTCCATCAAAGTTCAGTCGTGTGTGCATGTGGAATTTGTACTCGTTAAATTTGCAGTCGTGGATCAAATATTCTCAAATTGGCTTTAGTTAGGTTGATTTAGTTTTTTGTTTACTTATGTTAAATCTCGTTTTAAAGCAACACTGGGGTTATTCTGGGATGGGCCTCGTAATTTTGAACTACCGTCAGATAACGAAGACGACACCTGAGCTGGCACCCCCTCTATCCAAATTTCCACACCACTTCAGCGGGTGGACGTTTGGCAATGACCAATGTTTGAAGAGAAGGATATTCAGAATTTGACTTTTCCCGCTGGCAATAGTGTCATTCCAGCCCCCCCCCCCTCCCCAAAAAAAAAGACCTTTTACAATTTCAGAACGGTGCATAAGACCAAATGTCAAAGCTTACATCAAATCTTAACATTATAAAAATAATTGTAGCTATATTTGTATGCTCCATCTCTCTTCTAAAGCAAAGGGAAAAAATTCAACCAAACTTTACACTCTTATTTAAGGAGGAATTTTTTTTAAAGTACAAAAGTTAATGAAATATTTATTTAATTAGAAACTGACAGAAATATTTTAAACCGCAATCTTCGATGCAAGATGTTTTACACCATCTTAAAAGTCGAAATTATATCTATCAAGAAACCTTTTCAACTGAAATTTTGTTAATTATTCAAATTTTAGCAAACGACTGAACAGATGCAGACGATTTTATCATTTAAGGATTTTGAGCTGTTGGAACTTTGAATTATGTAGACTTTATTATTTGTTTTATATCTTTGTTTTATTTTTTAAATACATTTTGCAATATCTTTTCTTCTGTTTAAAAAGAATTTCAAAATTTATTTAACTAGTTCCAATTTACTTACTTTAAACTTCCTTGTTATCTTTACATGCTCCTCGTTTGAAGTAATAAATAATTAATTTTGCAACTAAGGCGAGTTTAAAACTTAGATTAAAAATTAGCTCTCTGAGGTTTTTAAAAGTCACTTAGTTCGTTTCATATTTTTATTTTCATTAAATTTATATCAGATGATAAAAGGATTTATATTATAATATTTCAAGCATACTTAACTTCCAAATGCAAATATTTTATGAAATAAGTCCTTTGATTCCGAATGAAATGACACTATGTATATCATCTTGTATTATATTAAAATAAGTGTTTCATATTTTACCAATGTATTTTATAGAATGACTGAATATCATTCGTGGTTAACAACATACATGAACATAAAATTATGTTTACAGAATAAACATAAATCACAGAAAAGGCATTTGATTGAAAAATGATTTTATCAGAAAGCTTTTATATAATAAACAGCAGTTCATCTAGTTATTTAGTATATAAATTTTTAACATAACCTTAACATTAAATATATTATGATTTTAACCTTAAAACTTTATGAAATAATTATTATAATTTTTTGCTGTAGAGGGCAAGGACATTTTAATTTTCATAAATTGAACTTCGTCATATGATGTTCATGAATTTATATATTTTTTAAATAGCCGTTGATATCATAATATAAATACATTTATTACAGTATTTTCATCTAGCGCATTGGAATAAAATTCTTTGTAATCACTGTCATCATGTAAGTTACATGTCCTTTTTTCTCCCGCAAACTGGACAGAGGTTCAGTGTATTCCACATACGCCACGTGTTTATGAATTGACATCATTTTAAATTAGTCATAATTTATTTCTCATTGAGAATTCTAGATTTTTTTTTCAAGTCTGCACCATTATCATGATCCTTGCCGTAATTGTGCATTCCCGTTATATTCCGTCGAGTACGATTAAGGGGTTAAGAACGACATAAGAGCCTCTAATCGACTAAATCAGTGTCAATTATGGAACTCCTCTTCAGTGATGTGAAATCGTCATCGAGATCTGTCCCACTTTATTTTTCATTTGTTACTTTGTCGTTGTATCTTATTTCTTTAGTTGGAAAGATCAAATTTCGATTTCTTCATGACATTACATCGCTGAATTAATTATACATTTCATATTAATTTGAATATTCAATTTTTGATTAAAATTTCAACTACGTATTTTTTTGTGTGTGAAAAGCTTAATTTCATAGGTAATTTTTTTTAAAAAAGCTTAATTTTTGAAAAACTTAATTTCATTAGTAAATATTACCGCTTTTATCCTTTTAAAAGGAATTTTTTAATAAATTAATGTATATTCAAAAGTTTTTTTTAAAACATTATTCATTCTGACCTGTTTGTAAAAATACAACTTTATAATAAATTTTTACCCAATTTCTGATATTTTCTTCATAATAATGCACTATTTTAACATTTTAAGAATTTATTTTTAAGACACTAAATTTATGTAATTAGTTGTTTCTATAAAAATGGAGCAGCTCGATACTTAATTTAATAAATAAATAATGTCACTATTTCACAATATTCATAATAATTAATTATAAATTAAAGTTTTTTAATAATTGAAATAAGAAATACTTACCTTTTTGTTACTCTAATAAGAACGTTTTATAATTTTTTAAAAATATATTTATTTTATAAACAGTTTGGATTTGACTGAAAAACCTTTTAAAATTTTCCTCATAAGCTTATAATGCCATTTTTCAATATAAAAATTATTGGATACATAGGTGGCATTGAAAACTTTTTAATTGATGAGAATGATTTTATTTTATTTTTCAATTCAGTGATTTATAATCGTAATTTTTAAAAAAATGTGATAATCGAATCATTCGTTAATGAATTTGAGATTATTTATACACAACAGATAAATTACAAATTACAATTTTTTTACGTTTGTTAAGACATGTATTGCATTGCTTTTACTTATGAAAATATCTTGCACCTTGTATTTTTTAAGTGAATAGATATTTAAAAAAATTGTCACTGTTACGTATTACTAAAGAGTGTGACCTGTTTTGTTTTGCCTGTTTATTGGAGTTGTTTTTATTCGACAATGCGATCGCTATCCCATTTGTGAATACATTAGTTTAATTTATTTTATGCATCATTTAGATATATACTCTGTGTTCGCTTTTTTCTCTTTTTAACACTGAACTTGTTTCTAATTTTTTGCTTTAAACTTTTAAAAAAATCATAACAACGGAATTTCAAGAGGCAACTCTATATTCAAATATTTGGCTGGAATGGTAATTACAATTGTTATTACAAGTTGTTTTAAATTGTTTATTTTTTAAGAAATATTTTGAAATATAGAATAGAATAATCTTCAAAAGTGTAAACAAATCTGATTTTGGCAGACGATATGTAAAATAAATGAAAATAACGAATAATTCCTAGCGAAGGTTATTCCAAATATCATTTTTGTTTATAAAAGAGATAAAATAATAATAAAAAAAAACTTATAAAAATGAAGTATCAAATCCCTTTTTTTTTGCAGACGATTTTAAATGCTCTCATAATAAGGCAAGAATATCTAAAAACGATGTAATTTCAATCTGTTCATTGGATTTTTGTCTCATTTTATTCTTAAAATACTCTTTATAGGCAAGAAGCGTCAAGAATTTTTTGTTCCAAAGTTAGAAAGCTGAGGTAATCTAGAGGAACCAGTATAACTTCTGTTCCATTTGAAAACAGCAAATCTTTAACGGTTTGATGATCACGAAGAGCAATGAACTGCTTCGATGACAGATATTTTTTTCATTTTATTGTCTAGACTCTGACGAGAAATATTTGATTATTAGAATATATACTAGTTTTGGATAAATTTCCAATCTGATTTACAAGATTTCAGAATTAAATATTTAAAACTATGTATATCTAAAATTAAAATAAATATCGTTAATAAACAAAGATGTTAACAATGGCAAAGAAATTCATTGACTGAGAGTTGTTGTTATTAACGAAATGAAAGGTTATGTATTTCGTTGATAAAAGTGAATGCATCATTTTTTACTCTATTTATAATTAAATATATTATCCAAGTTGTCCATATTCACATCTTGAATAGTATATTTGTATTTTTTTGGGAAAGAAAAATTTTTGCCTGCAATAAATGTGCTAAGAATCAGTTTAATCACTGTAGTGATTAATTTTAATTTGATCTATACAATTATTAAATTGTTCATTTTTTAATTAAAAAACGATGACACCAGATTGAAAATAGTATCGCAATAAGACTTTTTCTGCCAAAAGAAAAGTTAATTAATTTTTTAATCAATTACTATGGAAAATTTTAACTCGTGGATTATTGTGTTCATGATTGTTATGCCGGCGTCCTGGCATAAGGGTAGCGTCGTGTCTTCCCCGTGATCTGGACGTTCCGGAGTTCGAGGCCGGGTCCGGGCATGGTTGTTCTTCTATAATCTATCTGAGAGTTGTGTGAATGCGTCCCCCTATAAAAAAGGGTTGTGCAAGTGACTGGGGAAGCATGAAGTAGCTAAGGCGCACTCTTGGCTGTAGTTGGCGGCGCTGCAAAAACAAGAGACACTCATTTCAAAATTTAAATCGCCGATAGTATCTGTCAGCGGGCTTGTAAAGTGCCATACAACAACAACATGAGTGTTATGCAGTAGCTTACGCGAATATCAGGACTAAGTCTTTGCACGTGTTATGCAACATCTAGAAATAGTTTGTTCTATTTTGATTTAATTATTATGTTCAGAGAGTAATAGAAGAGAAGAAATTAAAATGTTTTGACACTATGAAAAATATTTTCTTCAATATTGAAAAATTAGCATCATTAATTGAAATTTTTCCATCATCCCAAATATTCATCGAATCAAACCATTATTTAGGATTGTGTGTACCTATTTTCTTTCAAACCTTAACTGCTATTTATTCTGAAAGTTACACCTGACTATAAAATAATCTACAGCATGAATTTTCAGAATGCGAGCCTCATGATTAGAATAAACTTCAATCAAAGCATTTGGTCAGACAGACGCATTTAGTGCATTCTTTACAACTGTTCTCAGATGCCGCGATGGCCTGGTGGTAAGGTCTCGACTTCGGAACCGGAGGGTTTCAGGTTCGAGACTCGATTCCACCTAAGAACTGTCGTGTGAGGGGGTCTCTTGCACGTTAAATCTGTCAGGCCAAACTTCCTCCCGCTGGTGTGGTGTGGAGAGGGGGGTGCCAGTTCAGGTGTCGTCCTCGTCATCAGATTTTGGTTCAAAATTACGAGGTCCATCCCAAAATAGCCCTCATGTTGCTTTAAACGGGATGTTAATAAAACTAAACTAAACAACAGTTCTCAGACAGATCGCATTACAAATTGAAATATTACTTCATGATTGTTTTAATTAGTTAAAGTAATAATTATTAATATCTATAAGTTTAGTACCTATAAAATAAATTTGGAACAAAACGTAATTTTTAGTTATTACTACTTAATATGTAATATATTTCCTAAATGTATTTTATTTAATTAATTTTATATTCACATATACACAAAAAACGAGGCATTTTGAAAATAGTTTTTTTAATGTGCTCTTTACCTACCACGTCGATTAAATATGTATATATTCTAATTACTACATTTATGTTTTTTAAATATTACCATTCATGTCTGTGGTGAATATTATATATAATCTTAGATATATGCACAGTGTTCGAGAAAAACTTTTATTTCAGTGCAATGAAAGTAATATCATCCTTGAAATTCCAGCCGCGAGTAAACTTCTTGCGTTATCTCGAAGTGATGGAAAAAGCGTATAAATCAACAGGAAAATATTTTTGAATAGTATTTATTACAGTATGGTATTACTATAAATAAACAGTATATTTCTTTATTTTGGTTTACTTAAACGAAAAAAAAAAATATCGGCCAGTTTTTTTTATGTATTAAAACATTGCTTTTACTTTGTAAATGAAATTTTTGAATGCACGAAAAGTAGCATATACGTGTTGTGAATAATCTAATGTATTAAAAAAAGAATTTTTCTCTGTTCGCATTTTATGCGCTGCCAAACCGTTCATCTGATTGCATTAAAACTTTGCTTGCACTTTCGTGAAGTTTATAGACATAATACAATTATTATATCTAAAGATTAAAAAAAAGAATAAATATTATTTGTACTTCTCTTTTATATATCATTCAGTTTAACTAAATATATTGATTGTGGGCAAGAAAATAACTATCATTGTAACTGTACTGTAACCGTAACTGTTCCTCAGCCCTCTATCGGCCGTTACTATGAACAATCAGTCCATGTCTTGGAAGCGAACGTAAAGCATGATGTAATCCCCGAGTATTATTTTTATGCATATATGTTAAATGTTACTGTCCTCAATAGTTTTGCACCCTTGTAAATCACGTCCTTTAATGTCATTAAATGTATTTTTAACTAAATTGGCATGATTTATTGATTTTAATAGTCTATCCTGACAGAGTTAGACTTTTGGCGCCCTTTCGGTCACATCATTCCTAATTAAACAAAACAGCTACTTACAATTTCAAACAATATTTCCAAAATTATTTCTTTCGCGACAGCAACGCACCGTGTTACAGCTCTTATTTTAATATATTTATTGAGTTCGAAACTTGAAAGAAGTAAGATATTAGGATTTATGGCATCAATGGCTGTTATCCCCTACTTCCTTAATAGGACATACGCGCTGTACTCACAAACATTTGCTGTTTGGCGAAAGGGCGCCAATGTGCCAGACATGTCACGTTGATCTAAATATTAAACACATTTTAATTCAATGCCCTAAGTACCATTTGTTTCATGTCAACATTTTCAATAAATCATCCGTAAGTCTAACTGACTTGGTGGGTGAGAAATACCACCCAAATCTTTTTACATTTTTAAAAGCGATTAATCTTTTAACTTGCATCTAGTTGCTTTTCAACCTTTTAATCTCTTTTAGAGCTTCATTTTGGAATTGTACCATTAACTCGCTATTTTAATTTGTTTCAAAAAACATTCTGTGATTGAGAAATTTTGAAATTTTATTAGCTGATTTTGCACCTCTTGTATTTCTTGCAATTTTCTCAATTCGTATTAATTTATGATTCATAAGGTGGGCTCATATTAATGTAGTCTTAATTTAAACCATATGACTGGCGCAGTATGGTCACAAATGGCTGTTGTGCCAATAAACCTTACTTACCTACCCCTACTTCCTTATGTAAAGAATTAAAAAAAAGTTTTATCTATAAATACAAGAGAACGCGCATACACAAAAACAAATTGAAGTTTCAGTCAGTTAACAGTTACAAAGCAGTTCCGTTATGTGATTTAGTACGTATTCGGGAATTCCAGTGGAAAGAAAAGGTACAATTAGACAGCTTTCGTGCAGCTCGAAATGGTAATAATAATCTCAAAGGTCACGACAGAATGTGACCAATAAAGCTGGTAGATATTGAAATGCTTCATCACTTGAAGAGAAACTTGCAGATTGGTCTTGTCTGCAGTTATATTTATTCAGTTATTGTGGCTATAATTAAAAATAATAATTTTAAATATTGTAGACTATTGCAAACGAATTCAATCACATGATAAGTGGGCGGAGCTAACCGCGAAACCCACGTGGTATCGTAAGTATGTATATGCATGTAAAAAAAGTTTCAGTTCTTCTGTGAGTGCGCGTGGAATATGGTTTGGTTTTCATGACGGTAGCTTCTAGAATGGCTTACCGAATATATCTTGTCTCGGAATATAATTAGAAATTATATTTTTACTCGGATTAATTGTTCACATGTCTTTATTTAAAATATGTACGTTGTTAAATCTTGTTAAGTTTGCTGTTACAAATAAACTGTTCAAAAAGACAACCTGCTCGTCATTCCTTGGAATCTCGTATATTTTAACTTGGTGATATACCATCATTTATTATTTTTTATAGACATCATAACTAAAAAAAGGAATAAAATTGCAATCAATTGCAAATGAAATGTACAATTTTTTGCATCATTAATAACGCGCAAAAAATCATTTTGTATTTTTACATAACAAATTTTGAAGTCATGGTCTAACAACTTTAAAATAGCAAAGCAAAGAGGTCAGATAGCAGTAGAAAGGATAGTCCCAAATATTTTTACTAATAAATTCAGAAAGTTTTCAGGTTCTACAAAGCTACTTCAGAAAAATTTTCTTTTCTTGAAATCTGGAACTTTTGCTAGACACATATATACACGAGAAAAGAGAATCCAAATGATGTTTATGTCCCAATTCTCATTAACAAAATGCGGAAATCAAAATTTCATACATTTTTTAAAAAATATGACAAGTGAACTCTTCATATTTATGGGCAAGTTTCTAGTTTAACTAATTCGTAACAAGATTTATGGAAAAACAGACCATCCAGAATTGAGGAAATATTTCACTCAATTTACGATTCAATGAGGAAGTTTGAGAGTCAGGTTTGATTTTCCACAACTTTAAAAATGAAAAAGTCTATTCAGTTCAAAACCTGCTTTTTCATCGATAAATCTACAGTTCTGGCATATTGAATCTTTTTTTTTTCATGCTTTTATACAAACAAAGACAGAGATTGAATTTCTTCCTGGTTTGCTTCAATTTCGTAAATTTTTTGCGACTAAACTTAATCTCCAGAACCTTATAATGGCAGAATTTTGTTTTTATTCCTTTCGGAGTTAGATAATAAATTAAAGGATAAATGCATCTAGCTTAAAATTAATCTGATTGTTAGTAACATTTTAAGTTTTGAAATACTTAAATGTTTTGCGAAACTTGATAGCTTTTTTTTATCAAAATATTTTATGCTTCAAATTTTTACAGTCACATAATTCATTTCAACCACTATAAATACCACAATAATGTATAATGTATCTTTCTAATTTCCTGGTAGCTCTCATAAAATTTAAACTTTAAATTAAATTGGACGTTTTTAAACTGCGAATAATATAAGAAGTATTTTTTACCGAAACTAAGCGTTTTTTTTTCTTAAATATGAGTATTGAAAATAGTTGTGTTCTGTATTCAAGCCTTGTGTGCTTTGCAGAACATCTTTCATTATATATGAAACATCTTAAAAATTATTCAACAAAAATTTCACAAATTCATTGTAAAGTTTAGTTTAGTTCTACTTTCAAAAAGATTTAAATGGCGTAAATGACATTTTTTAAAATTTTGTCCGAATTTCCCACAATTCTTTGGTCTTCCGGAGTCATTTTCTGCAAAATATTTGCGACACTTCTACATTTAAATACGTAAATGAACGTTTCTATATTTTTCTATAAAATACGATCGATGTATGAAGTTTTGAGTAGAATAGTTTAGAACAATCAATATTTTCATAATTTTAAGCCATTTGATCTTGAGAAACGCTGGGCGTTGATTGGAGTAATCAACCTTAAGACGGTCGATGAAGTGATCTAAAATCTCTTGTTTTTATTGAATTGCGATATTCAAACTTTCAGTCAATTTTTAGGAATGATCAGTCAATGCTAAGGAATGATTTAGTTAATTGGGCAAATTATTTATTTGAAATATTAAAATATTAAGATTTCTTGACAAATATTATTGACTATTTTATTTAAACATTTATTGACTCTAGTTACCTAAAATATAATTATTAACTTCATTTAAACTATCGTAATATATCTATTTCTATAATTAAAGACTTACAAATTAGACGTTGGACCTTGAAATTAAGGTATATATTAAATCACGTTTACCTTAAATATAGTTGAAGAATATAGATCTGGTAAAAGACCATAGAAATCTTTTCTTTGCATTTACTTTTAATAAAATATTCTATTTCATATTTATTTCATTTTTTACTGATACGTACTGAAAATTACACTTTTAAATGATTAATTTGCAATAACAATGGATTTATTTTTTAATTTGAGCTTTTGTCTGTTTGATGGCAGCGCGTTGATAAAAGCTAATTTTTTCCCAGCTTGTGCAAATTAAATTTTATTGTTGAAAAATATGGTTAAAATATTTATTGAAACATTCATTAAAAATAGAAAATTAATTTGTAGGAAAAAGCATTGGTATCATCAAAAAGATAATTTTTTAGATTTCAATTAGATGCAAAAGCAAATTTCATGCGATAATAATTTTGGAAGTTATATCGGATAAAAGTTGAAATTTCGCTTAATTTTTACTTAATTAAAATTTTAATTCAAAATACAAAAAATTCTCTCCTAGGTATCTATTTTCGGCCCTCCAAGATTTACACATGCCGAATTTGGTAGCTGTAGGTCAAACGGTCTGGTCTGCAAAGCGCCAATACACACACACATATTGAGCTTTATTATAAGTATAGATATCTTGTTCAAATTTCCAATTGTTAATAAAATACTTGTTATTCATCAACTCAATGTTCAAATAAATTTTTTAAAGTTTGTAGTGGATGACACTTTATATTAATACAGTTTTTTTTCAAATATTAATGCATTAATTAAATTTAATTAATTTTCAATACTTTAAATATAATTTTAGCAGTTTTTAATGAAAATTGAAGTCAACAGGCAGTAGCTCAATCGGTAAAATGCAAGGATTTCATTACTTTTCACTTGAAGGTGAAGAATGAGTGTGCAGTTCTTAAGAAGATCAATAATTTTTTGATAATTAATAATTTATTTGATAATTATTTGATAAAAAGTTAGTAAAGTAGAATTTTCCTTTGTTGATCTCAGAAGGAATTGAATTGAATTTTTTTATATTGCTTGTTTGTGAGTTTAATAATTGAAGGAGCTTTAATGAATGAAGCTTTAATAATTGAAGGAGATATTTAGATAAAGTCACGACTCAAAGTTTCGAGTCACTTTGTAGAGGCACCCATTTACATATTTGTAAAAACAGAATTACAATTTTATTTAATAATTACTGACATAATTTAGTTTTGTGAATTAAACAAGCGATGAAATTCTAAATTAAATCATAACTGATATTCTTAGCTCATATGAATTAAATTAATTTATATTATGTTAACCCATAGCACTAAAATATTATTGTTAACATTATTATTGTTTCTCGTGTATTGCATAGCATCTGCTAATAATACAGATGAATGTGTGTATGTGTTGTGTTGGCTTTCTGAAGGTCACTTTTTTTTATCTATAGCTACCAAATTTGGCACATGTATATTTTGAAAGGTAGGAATGTGCACTTTGGAGAGATGTTTTTAAAATTTGTATTGAAAATATAATTAATTAAAAATCAATTAATTTTTTACTGTATTCTGAAGTTAATTTCGGAAATATTATTGCAGAAAAAAAATTTCGCATCATGTCAAGTTTTACAAAATTGCCTTTTAACGATACCAATTTAAGAGTCGTGCAAATTTTTGCTGAATGTTGGCAATTTTTAAAAAAATGTCTTTTTCCTTACTTCTAAAAATAAATTACATTCTTGCTTTAGAATTCAAGTCGCTTTCATTTTTTCACCAAATATTTAATCTCAGGACTTTCTTAACATTATTGGAAACTAAAAAAGAGTTATGTTTATTATTTGTATTGTATACACGAAGTATAAATAAAGATAATATAATATCATAAAATTTCAATGAACCTCACATTTTTAATATCACAATGATGTCACAGGACTGATCCAATGACATCATTCTTCTCATTCATATACAGAATTTTATATATATATATATA
>JAPMOQ010015486.1:1582228-1660977 GCA_026543055.1 Argiope trifasciata | reverse complement strand
ATAAATACAATGATTAATTTAAAAAATACAATACATTAGCATTTTAAAAAATCAGTTATTTCTCAAAATGTTTTAATAGAGTTGAGTTCTGTTTGCTTAACTTCATTGGATTGATAACAAAGTAAAAATAAACTGAATTTGAAAAAATTATTTAAAAATTATTAATAAAAAATGATTTATCGTATCTAAATTAGATTTGGAAATTTTGGGGAATCTGAGTGATGGTCCAGCGAAGATTTCGCTCAGTTCTTTTTTGTTGTTGAATTGTTTAGTTATTCAAATGAAGATAATTTTAAAAAAAATATATTGTTAAGTTGATTTAATCTAAGAACAGACAATAAATACGAGTTTCAGCGTTTTCGAGAAGTAAGATTCCTTTTATGTAATAATTCTTCTATATTCATCTAATCTTTAGCACTTTTTGTGTAAATTTATTCATTTTATTATTTAATTCATCATACTTATTTTACTTCGCATTGCAATTCATTAAAAATTAATTAATTAATGTATTATTATGCTAATAAAAGCGAATTGAAAATTCTGCTTTGAAATTCAACAAAAACAATTTTTTAATTATAATCTCAAATTGTTCAATATATATATGGGAATGATTTAATGAAACTAATTTTTAAAAATTTACTAAAAAATTTAGTTTGGAGCAATTCATTGTATTATGAAATTCAGTATTTTTTTCTAAGCCTTTATCATGAAAGGTTAAATAAAATAAAATGTTGAAAAATTATGTATATGTATACTTTACAAATTATTCTGGATCACAGATCATTTATGAGCTACAATCGAATTATAATTGTAACTGCCTTGCTTAATTGGAAATTTGGGGGAAGGTGTGCAAAGAAAAAACCTCCCATTTCGAACTCCTTTTCCGAAACATTGTAACATGATAATGTAGGCTCGTTTGGTTTGATTGCATCAATCATTGTAATATGTGCGTGTCGAGTTTTAGATCACATGATATTCAGAAAGAATGCAAAACCAAAAGCATTATTATGCTACTAAAAACGAATTGAAAATTATTCTTTGAAATTCAATGAAAACAATTTTTTAATTATAATCTCAAAGTGTTCAATATATATGTGGTAATGATTTGATGAAACTAATTTTTAAAAATTTACTAAAAAGTTGAAAAAAATTATTGAAAAATAAATAACTGAAAAATAATTCTTGGATTTTAAAGTGATATAAAAATTGTTTTTCTGTAATAATACGCTTCGAAGTTATTGAGAAATATCCTTAAAATTTTGATTATTTTTTCTTTATATATAGTACAGAGAAAGTATAGTAAGAAAAATTCGAACTCGAGTATTTGATGAATTTCCATGTTTTATACCTCCCTGAATTAGCTAGAGTACAAACGGAAGACTACTAGATAGATAAAATTCGGGACACAGATTTAAAATCTATAGAATGGATATCTATCAAATTTTGAGCCAAATTCTATTACGGTTTACAGTCTCTATATTTTCAGATATAAGCAAACGCGGTAACTCAAAAACACAATGACTTTAATATATTCTGTATGTAATTTTATGTCACATTTTTTGATTCAGTCTTTTGAGGAATAGGTGTCTAAAACACAAATTCGTATTTTGGATTTGTTAATACATGCAACTGATTAATCGCCAAATAACTAGTCAAGAATGATTCGATAGAAGATGCTATTCATGCTAAAAGTTAATATTTCGTAGCTATTGTACGTCATTATAATATAGGAAATTCTCTGGCATAACAAGTTAATTAGAGAGTATCGATAGAGTTTTGGGGAAACCACATCCACTGGTTTAATTAAAAATTTAATAATTTTTTTAAAATTTCTTTTAATGAGTTCAAGATGTTCCAAATTCAGTAATTCTAGGTGTAACGGATCGATGCATATCTATACATTAGCGTTTTTCAACACGCATTCAACAGATAATATGCCAGTTGCAAATGTTATAATGTTAAAATATGACTTAATTATTAGTTTATCATAATAATCATAAATAATAAACTGTACTATGCTAACAATGGTGATAGTTCCATGCCTTTCAAACTTTCTACTAATGAGCTGTTTCTTAGTTGTCTCTGGCATATTCATTGATTTGCAAAACTGATTGCGTCTATAGTTAATAGGAACAGATTATTGGAATGAATTTGAAGCTTCAAAAATTACCTAAAAGTAGTTTATCGGTAGGCTATTAACTGATTGTTTTGATAAAATATAAAGCTTAGAGATATGCATTATTCATGTGTATCAGATGCTAAAGTGAATCGAGAGGAACGAGAGATTACCCTTAACTGATGATGAAATTTAAATTCAAATCAACAAGAGCGGTCCCATAAACTTTCTCGCATACTCTCTTTTAAACTTGTTATGCCAGAAAACGTTTTACATACCATTAGCTTACAATGATTACGAAATATTAACTTTTGGCAAGAATTTAGCATTTTTCCTGAACCTCTTCAGTGATGTTTGGCGAGCTGTTTGCCAACCTGCCATGCTTTAATAGTGTCCAAAAATTGGATTTGTGTTTTAGATAAGTCTTTCTCAACCGATTGAAACACAAAAAAGCACTTGTAGTCATAAAATTCCATACCAAAATTAAATTATAATTATAATTATTTCCAGATTTTTACAGCATATCGTATAATGTAGAAATTACTGTTCGTCTTAGTGTCCTGAGACGACCACTTTTCGATGATTCTTACTAATGGGTGAGATGCGGAAAAATGTACTCATTTCCAGAACTTACATTATTGTTAAATGTAAACATCTCTTCCTTCCATCCTTCTTCTAACCCCTATTTTGCCGAATTAAACCCATTCAAATGGTCAAGCAAAAGCGCTTGCACTTAGGGTTTCAGTATCCGTTGGCAAATACTACATAACTTGACGATTGAAATTTCCGAATCGGCGACATTTTTTCTATTGTCGCTTTTTGATCATTATTACAACATACACTTACCACCAAACCTAATAAAATTGACTTGATAAAAATGCAGGTATCAAAAAAGTTTTGCACTTTTTGGATAAAAATTTATATATATATCGTGCAGTGGTTCCTAGATAGAAATGCAGATATTAAAAAATATATTTACCTAAAAAATGATAGAATTGGCTTTTAATACCGCAGTTTTATATGTAGATATTTGAGAGCAGCTAATCGGAAACAATTTTTTAATGACAGATAAATGTAGAAAATTAAATTCATATTTTAAAACTTGATTTCATTAATTAATAATCAAAATTTTCTAAAATGGTGATATTTTTTTACTCTCCTGTAATTAAACATATTTTTTGGCTTTCATGATTGTAAAAACAACTTAATTTATTCGAAACTCAGTTCTACCTGGTCATACTTTTAACTTATTTTACCATTTCAAACATTAACAGATATATTTTTCTGTGAACTCTGAACATCTGCAAGTCGTTTTGTCATTCCTATATTGCCATGATTTAGTCTTCCCTGTAGTATCTGATTTGTTATAGAGAAATAAATATCTCATATTTTGTTTTTATTTCGGTTACTTCATGAACATGTTGATCTCAAGTACAATCGAGATATTTGAGAGGAAACAATATACTCTAATTCTTTTAGTAGATTTATATTTATATATATTTTTTTAAACTTGAAATATCATTTACGACTCGGTTTTGAGTGTTACCATAAACTGAATCGTTTTCTTGGTATTATTTGATTATAGCTGCTTTATGTCTCCCATGATAATTTTTATAGGTTTAATAGATCATAAAAACTGATTTTAATGGTTTTCAGCCACATATGCAATCAACTTGCAACAAACTACTTTTTAAGCATAGCATCATAGTATTTCAATATTCTCACTTTTAAGTGTAGGTTTGTACTTATTTGTATATGAAGTATAAAAGGAGATAGTAATGTAACTCCAGAAATTCTGAATTGGAAATTTTGACCAATCTCTAAATTCCAGATCTCTCTTGGTCTTCAAAAACACATTTTTGACGTTATATCTGTCTCTCTATAAACAAAATAATTCAATAATACTTTAAAATATTTGTTTTTGGTATGCATACCGAATCTGAAGATTTCTATCAAATTTTGAACGAATTCCATTCTCAAGAAATCTGTCTCTACGTCCGAGGATAGATGAACAAAATTGATTACACGTAGGTTTTTAATATTTAATAAATGCTCAATTTGTACTTTAAAGAAATAAATGCCTTATTAACCCATTGACCGACAGCTAACAAATTTTTCGCCGACTTTCTACATCGGAGCTGGTTTTAGAAAAAATTTCAGAAAACGATTTCCTACATTTTAGCCGATTTTAGTACAATAATCAAAGAATTTCTAGGTTCGAGTCTGTATAGAAGATATTAACTAGAACGACTTTCTACGCTCCAACCAGTTGAAAGGCTACTAAATTAGTTGAATAATTAAATGTATAAGATGTTTACAATCATAATTCCTTTAATTTTTTTCTGAATAGAAACTTGCTTTGTCGACAGGATTTTACAAAAAGAAAAAGGAAGTTTTGTTAGTCACAAAAATGGGATTTATAGCCTTATTTGTCATTTCTTTTTCATAAAAGTGATATTTATTACGCCTGTTTTTAAATAATTTTGAATATAATTATTGACGTTGATTATGAGCTGTTACAAATTAGGTAAGGTGATCCAAACGTGCCTAGAAAAAATTTCGCCAAATTAAAAAAAAATACACACGCATTATTATTTGTTATGAAAAGTTTTGGAAGTGCGAATCACTTACTACGTAGTTTAAACAATTAAAATAACCGAATTGGCGAAATTTTTCCTTGGCTTTTTTTGATCACCATTAAAAACAACAATGACCAAAAATTATTATGCAATTAATATTAAATATGATCTCAGAATTAAAGTCTAATTATTGTAATTTTTATGGAGCAAAATCAGATTTCTTTCCAAGAGTTCAATGTTTTAGTTACACAATTGCTTATTTCGCATTCTTATAAACTTGAATTAAGATATGTAATACCCGTTTTCGGCATTGCTGTACTTTTTTCGTAGAATTTTAACCAGTTTTAAATATGTCCCGAATTGCCTTTCCTGTATCTATGTTTTAGCCATAAAAATGAATAAATAAGTAAAATAAAATAAAGGAATACATTGTTTCTCTTAAATCAAACCTGTTCACAAATCCTCCACCACATCAACACCTGCTCCAGAAGTTATCAAAATGTAATCAAAGCGGAGATACGGTTACCGTAACACTATAAAAATCGCTTGACCCGGAGAACGATTATGATGCATCCGTAATAACCACTTTACCTTAACCCCAACCGTACCTCCCATTAAAGAAAAACAACACCCGCCTTATGCCAGACGTATTCCCGGCAGAAGTCATGCCTGTCCTCGTTTCAAGGTCTACAGTGAGATGGAGGGCATTAGGGCATGAGAGATCGCACCATGGGAAAAAGCTGCTTCGGGCCATTGATCTATGAATCCAGCTTCTTCCTCACCCCTGGAAGCAATGGCTTCGTGATCCAACTTTGTCTATGCAATGGCTTATCAACTGTGTAATGGCTTATATCTTTTTTGGAATGGGAAATCAATATGGTGATTGAAGTTAGGGCACTGTTGTAATAACAAATTGAAGCAAGCTACTATGCATTGAATGGAAATTTTAATGTCACACAGGAAATTAAGAAGCCGGACCTGCCATTGATTGAGAGCTGAGTTGTTTATGTTGAACCTGTACGTCTGTGAAAAAATTATTTTAATTTAAATAAAGAATCCTAATTATTGTAAGCAAGGTTTTTTTTTTTTCATGTTTAGGAATTATATGTAAAACGAATCCAATAATTTGCCAAATGTCTTGCACGAATCTTTCTAGAAATTGCGCTATTCAACTTATTTTATGTAATGACTTATGAGCACACAGTTGTATATATTTTAATGTGAAATCGGCGAGGAAAAAAAAGCTTTATTAAACTGTAGTGTCAGAATCAATTGAGGTCCCATACGTGATTCTTTTAGGGGGCACAAACACTGACAAATAGACTGAAATATAAAGAAAAGTATAAGGGTTGATCCAATATAAGTGGGAATCTTTCAAAAAAAGTTTTTAAACTATTAATTACCAAAATGACAGTGACGTTATTTTTCTACATGGACGTTATTTTTAAAAAAACTTTTTTTCAATGTACTTAGATTTTTTTTATAAGACATTTCGGTTTCATGAAGAGAAATTAGATGAGAATGGCACCAATTGCGAAAAAATTATTCTATTTCAATCGAATGAAAAATTATTCGTTTTCAAATGCTTCTTCGACTTGTCCAATCAAACAAATAATAGCTTGAAGGTACTAACGCTAGAGTATAGGGAGCATGTTCAGATGTTATCTAATAAATCTTTAATTTTTACTTTCTCATATACGAAGTATACTAAGTGAAAATATTTTAATCAAAAAATTCGAATTTGAGGTTTTGATAAATCTCGAATTCTCTCCGAGTTCCAAATATATAATTTTGGAATTATCTTTGTCTCTGAACACAATAATTCAATATCTTTTTGAACTAGATGGATGCAGTTTAGCACATGGTTTCTAATTTAAATTTGTAGATTTCTATTAAATTTTCAGCGAATTCTTTTTACAGGAAATCTATCTGTCTGTTTGATTGAGGTAAAATGAATACAATAATTGCAAAACGATTAAGGTGGATAGGTAAAACTTGGTACCCAGATTTACAATATAAAATGTAGATCTGTATCAAATTTGTAACCAGTTCGTCTAGGAGTTGACCATTTATCGGTATACCCGCTTATATGTGTATTGACCATTACACATATAAGCAGGATAATTTTTTTAAAAATAAATCGAATTTAAATAAATAAAATTTGGCCTGTCTTGTTGCCACTACAGTTTTAATACCTTTTTAAATTTTGATTTCAATTCATTAGAAAATCACTTCGAAAATACATATGCAATGTATTTTCGTATATATGTTGTTTCCTGTGTCAGTGATTAATCAAAAACGATCACAAGCCAAATTCAGCAAAAGCGATTAATTGTCCTCAAAGTTCGATTTTTCGTCAACATTTGTGTTGTCAATTTTTCATTTTTTGTGCCATTTTTGTAAATTGTACTTCGAAAAATATAACTGTTTTGTGTGAAAATGAAAGTTTGTGTATTCATGGTGTTTATGACCTTATCAAATAATAACTTTATTAGAGAATATGCGAAGAAGTTTCGGGTTGACCACTCCTGCCGGCATTGAGTTGGCTATCGACTGTGAGGATCTTCATTGTTCTGTGGGGGAAAAAAAAACATTGTTGATCAGAATGGGACATATTTTAGACTGATATGCTGATTTATTCTTCTTTAAAAGTTTATAATAGCTCTGCTTCTGTTATTTCCGTTATATATATTCACGGGCTATGCTATTATGTGTGAAATTTTCAACATCATACACCTTGTGGCATTTGTATACTTCGATAGGATGCCATTACCGAACTGGTACTTTAATTTCAATAGATTTGTTATTTTCATTTGCTAAGTTTAGTAATTATTCATTACGCAGTTGCAATTGTACTTTTTGTTGACTCATTCTGCTTGCAAGTATATAAATGAATAAAATCACGATGCAAAACGAGTATTTATATTTTAAACAATCAATCACTGTCACACCATATATTAAAATAAATAATTGCCATCAAGAAGCTTTTTTTTATCCTTGATTTATCCTCATGTTATGAAAATTTCTTATTTACAAACTTTTGGCAATTATTTCTCTAGTATTATTCTTGCGTAAATATTTTCGCTTTGATTTAAAATCAGATAGATTTATGCAAACTAATTATCTAAGACAGTAGAGGATTTTGAACCAGGTAGCTGCCTAAGGCCGTTGAGCATAGAAGGATAATCAGGTATAATGATTTAAGTGACATCTTAATTGTTAAATTAAAAAGTAAGTTTTATGAATTATAAAATATTTCTCTGTTGTCATGAATTACGAAATATTTATCATTTGTTAGTGACTATGTCGCTAGTTATAGACAAATTCACTAACAAATTCAGCAATTTTAAGCCGAGTTTTAGCGTTTCTTATTTAAATAGTGCCATCTAGGGCCAAGAGTGTGTCTCAGTTACTCATTCGTCAGTGTCCTTTTCACTGAGCGGATTTCATTCATTCATCAATAGATCGTGATTTAGATCTGAATCAAAGATCCAGTACCCTCAGAATTATTGTCTCGTTTGACTTTGGCTATGACAGATTTGGCACCAGTCATATACACGGAGAGTCTTCCGCCGACGGGGTTCCAACTCATAACTCAAGGGTGTCCAGCCAGGCTATTCCAACTAATTTATTTTAGTATTAATGATTAGAGGGTCACGGTGGCCTGGTGGTAAGGTCTCGGCTTCGGAACCGGATGGTTTCAAGTTCGAGACTCGATTTCACCAAAGAACCTTCGTGTGAGGGAGTCTCTTGCTCGTTAAATCTGTCAGGGCAAACGTCCTCCCGCTGGTAAGGAGAGGGGGCTGCCAGTTCAGGTGTCGTCCTCGTCATCTGATCATGGTTCAAAATTACGAAGTCCGTCCCAAAACAGCCCTTGTGTTGCTTGACAACGGAACGTTAATATAACTAAACTAAACTAAAACTAACTAACTGTTGATTAGATTCTTATTTGTTCTTGATGGATTTTTTTTTTTTTGCTGTTATAATGTAAACATTGCGAATTTATTAAATAATATCTTAGACGAACATGTAACCATGAGTAACGATGGATAGAAGCCAAACACTTTTACAAAGTTTTAAAAAATATACTTAAAATAAATCATTAAATTTTTAATTAAGTTAGAAATATTTTCATTTGTGAAACTGAATATACTAATTTATTAAAGACTAGGCCTTAAAATGAAAACTGTCTTCTAGCGCTGAAAAATGTCTTAAGTTCGTTACTTGAGTGTAGGCCATCAAGAAGTATTTTTCTTAAAAGTGCCTGAAAAATATTAAATTTTTATTTATTGGACAGAAAGTTACCATATTTTTGTATTCCTTTTCAATCTCGTTTGATATCGATTTTTGCCGAAAAAATGTGTTTGATGAGAGGTAAAAAATTGATTATTACATAAATGTAATAATTAAAAAGTGAAATCAAATATATGGAGCATCTATCAATGTGTTTGCAATTTTCTGTTTTTCTTTTTACAATTTTTGAGCTAAATTCTGTATCCTTCTAAAATTATCGGTTCTTCTATTGATTATTCCTTCTAACACGATTCGAAGAATGTATGCACAAACAATTTACACGCAGTACGCATACGAATGCGCAATACGAATATATATGCATTAAAACAAAATACAAAATATCACCAAAGCATAAAAGAGCATTAGTACGACTTAAGAATTATTCTTAATCTCTTGGTTGTTGCCAGATATCATAATAAATTTCATTAATCTCATGTTGCCACCAATCAAATATCAAAAGTTTCGTTTTAAACAAACTGTGTCTTTTTAAAAAAACTTTTGGTACGAATGTTAAAAAAATTACTTTTTCTCATCAAAACTACCTTACAATTTGTTTTTCCAAGAAATAATAAGTATGTTTTAGACTATCTTTTGGATCTAATCAGATTTCTTTTTGTAGAAATTTCTATTCGAAACAGATGAATCATTTGCTTAAACGATATCAAAACACCTACTTGCCTATTAAACGGTGATCGCTTTCATTGGTTTAGGTGACTCGGCATTATGTTAAAAACACACCTGTCGAGCGAAATGATGTCGTGGTTGTGGCAATCTGGTCTGATAAAAATCGTCTGCTCTAATGAAATATGAGTTTTCACCTGCGGAATTTGGAAGTGAATGTCGTTTGAAAACTGATTGCGTCACCCACGTTCTTCACATAAGATAATAAGTATTTTGATTTCATCCCTATAAGTATGAATTCAGGTGTTATTACCAAAGTTAGCTAGAAAATATAATCTACTATGACTTTTAATTAGTTGAGAACGATTTTGATAGCTAAAAGTAGGCGTATAAGAAGCTTCGTATTTAATTATAGGATACTGAAATAATTTTAATGAAAAATAGATTATTCTTATATCTTTTTTTTATAAATTTGCAGCTGGAAATGAAAAATGAATTAATCCAATGTAATCAAAAGAAAGTTTCTCAATATTTTATTGAGTTTAGAGAAAAAAATTTATTACATTTGAATACGAATTCCAAAATTAATTATTCTTCTAAAATACATTTTTTCCCTAAAATTCATTTTATTTTTCCTTTAAAGTTTTTAATTCAATCTATTTGTACAAAAATAAATGTTTTGTATAATATTTAATTACTGATATGTAATTTAGAATTGGTTTTTTGATTTATTAAAAAAATTCTGTTAAACAAAAATATTCTGAAACGTGAGAGATTATTAAGGCTATGAATAAAAAAAAAAATGAAAAAAGCTTTACTGTTGCTGTCAAATGATATAAAAAAAAACAGTGTTTCTTTTCTACCTGTTGATAATATCTCGAAAAAGGAAGAAAAAATAATTAAACATTCACAAAATTTCCGTACTGAATTCTCCTGTCATTTACGCTATAATTTAAAGTGAAATAAATCTTCCTGAATAGAAGTTCACAAAAAAGTTTTGTAAAAATTGTTTTGAGAACCTTTACGTAACACGTGAAGGTATAAAAACAATGCAAACCTAACGTCATTCTTGGTAATGAGTACGATTGGATGAATGCTGCACCTTTTGCTGTGTCAGGTTGAGAAGTTGTCTGGAACAGTTCCACTTGGTAGTTATTCAATTTGGGCCGTCTTCCACTACTTTTTTTGTTCTTTTTCAGATTCGTATTAGTTTCGTTTTAACACTGGCTGCATTTATTATACTCTGTTTTGTTTTTTAGTGTTCATTTGTTAATGGGAAAATTTAAATCAATTGTTTCAGAGTTCAGGTCATGGGAGCAGTCTTAAAATCAGTTATTTAATTTGGTTGTATTCTGATTGTCTTTTATTATATAAAATGGATTTATTTAAAAATATTTAATTATTTTTTTTAATCAGTTGTATAACCTTTGCTCTAAATCAGCTGTAAATAATGCTCTGCATCGCGATAGTTAAATCAACAGAAAAACTTTAATTAACATTATTTCTTGTAAATAACTCCAGAAATTCTTATGATTTCTAGAATAGCTAGAGAAAGTATTAAATATAAGGTTTATTTTAATATTTTACTGTACCTAGGCGTTATATCAGAGGTTCCCAACCTTTTTTGAACTGGCAGCCCCTTTTCTAATTCAATATCGCGTGCATAATAAGAGCGTGCATAATGTATGGTGAAAAAAAGAATTAAAAAAATTCTAATAGATAGAATATTGTTGGAATTGAAACGGTACTGAATTTCTTGTTTATTTAAAAAAAGGGGTATAAAAATTTTAGCTTACCTGCCGTAAGGACAGGCAGGGATTTGGATGATACAAATAAATTCATAACAAACTATTGCTTTCTAAATAAATAAATTGACAGTTTCAGAGAACAATCAAAACGCATACTTAATTATATTAAAATTTAAAGACAGCGGAATTCTAACTTAACTAATGAGAAGGCTGAATTTGATGCATTTTCAGGAGCTTGTTAATATCAGGCTCGATTTTACTTAAAAACCAATCGTAAGTAGTCGCGTTCAATAATATAGAGCCGATTTCACCTTTTCTTTACCAATGTTGCTCCAGCACTAAATCCACGTTCTGCTAAATATGAAGAGGGAAATGCTATCAGAAGTCGTTCAACAATCGACCACAACCCTGAATGCAGTTGCGAAATAGACTTCTGCAGTCAAAAATTTTGGTAGCCATTCTTGAATTAAATTTTTAGATCCTCATTTGTCATCAGTACTATTAGTTTTTCTTCTAATTTAGATGATCCTGCTGTGTTGACATTGGAAAAATGATCCAAAACCCAGTCTGTTATGTCCATGCTTAAAATGTCCTGGAATCGGTCCTTTAAGTTATTGTGCACTATATTTGGTTAATCCTCTAACGCCCCTTCGAGCCATATCAACGTCCCCTAATTTTCTCTGGGTCTTTTACAGCCCCCCTGAAAGCTTCAAACGTCCACAAAGGGACGTTATCGCCCACGTTGGGAACCTATGCCTTATATGGAATGACAAATGCAAAAAATAATTGCCGGAAAAAGCCTTTTTTTAAAAAAATATATTTAAAAACGGTGTGAATCAAAATAAAAGCGATGGCGTACAGAGGAAATTTCTAGATTGATGTCTATTTTTTTCTAACAAATAAAATGAATTTTTAAAAAATCGCATTTAAATGCCGAATAAAACTTTAAAAAAATTAAAAGAAATTTAAATCTTTGCTTGAAATATTGTTGCATGAACAATGTTTGAAACTTTATTCGTCTATCCTTATGCAGCTTTCAAAATTTGATGTTAATTATAAAACAAACATTAAAATCAACATATCACTATTAATTTATGCGCACACTCTAAAATTATTATAACACGACTGAGTATAAACACAAATTTATAACGATGAAAATCTTTGCTGTAAAATATATTTAAACTTTATAAAAAAAATAGTAAAATTAGAGAAAAAATTATACAGAAATATTAATATAAATTAAAGCTAATTTTCTGTATTTCTAAGTAGCGTAGAAGTTTAATGGTTTCTCTGCGATAATACGATCTAAAGTTCTTGAATATAAGCTGTAAAACTTCAGTTAATTTTAAATTAAAAATTTTGAGAAAATCTCTCATATTGAATATATCTAATACCCATTAATTAAATATATGTCAAATTCTTCAACTCTTGATTGAACGGTATGCTCTGTAAAGTATTTTGAAAGACTTTTTCAACGTGCTTGCTTTGCAGATATTTCTGATGTTAAATTTCATAATAATATAGATAAATTATTTTTAAAAAATCTCATGGCTTTAAATTACACATCTTTATATATATAATGTTTTCTTCACAAGTATCAAATTTGATGTTTATTTTAAAACTGTTTTAGTTGCAATTGTGAGACTCTGTGAATATGTCCAATTCTTATACTTCAATAAAGTTGGAAATTTAATTCCACGTATCGATGCTCTGCAGATGTCGTAGCTCTTGCGCAATATTAGCCAAACTTGGCAACAGTTCCTGTAATTTTAATTTCTCTAGCTGGAGTTTTGGAGCTTCACCGATTTTGAGATGAAAGAAACCCATCGTTTTTCTAAATATCGATGCTTGTGTAATCTGACAGACTCGTGATTGTTTCAAACCAGTTTAATCTGGTTAATGACTTTAATCAATTAAGACAATTCGTGATAATTCAGAGAATATATGATTTGGAAATCAAGTTCTAACTTTAGTTTGACGATAAATTGCCAAATGCGACAACCTTCTGCATTATTTTCTAATAACCTTATTTTAATTAGTTGGAATTATCCCTTAAACAACAATCTTTATCGATTAAACAAACAATATGTTAAAATGTTTGGTTTAAAAAATAAACAATGTTGCACGACTTTGGCAATAACACTGTGATTTCCAAGAGAAAAACAACAGACGAAAAACAGCAGACGACAGATAATTCAAAAGCTATACAATGAAAGGCGACTCCAAAATAAAACTACATTAACAGACGATAGATAATGGAAAAACTATATTGTGAAAGTTGACTTCAAAATAAAACTACATTAGCAGACGATAGATATTTCAAAAGTTATATTGTGAAAGCCGACTGCAAAATAAAAAAGGGATAAATCGCCAATTTATTGCCTACGCCTTTTAAGGTTTCAATAATTTGTTGCCTTCACATTTTGCGGCTCCAAACACCTCGAGCGAAAGCAATATCATATTCCCACATGATAATGAAGAACCATCTTCTTTATATATCAGCTGCAACTTTTATTTTTAGTAATAATCAATCAGCTCTTTTGTTTCATTTGTTTAAACACCATTTTATGTAAAAAAGTTCTCAAATTAATTCTCAAACCTTGCATTTGATATATTTTAAAAAAAAAGAACGCCTTTTAAAAATATCTAACTTACATTAGTTGCTTAGATTATATTTTATTAATCTCCAAATTAAGCATGATACTTTTTTAATATGATGGTAATTTCACAGAAAAATTACGAAAAATATATTTATTTATTTTAATTTAAATGCTTAAAATTTAAAATTTAATTTTTTAAATTTTTTTCTTTCAATAAACCCTTATTTGCTCATTTTTCCTTTCAATAAACCTTTATTTGCTTATTTTCCAATTTCAATAAGAATATTTACTTATTTTTCCTTTCAGTAAATCTCTATTTGTTTATTATTACTCATTGTCTTTTAATTCATTACATCTTTTTTTTTTTAATTTTATGGCAAACGAAAAATTTAAAACCCATTCTGAGTAGATTGGAAGTGTATTTTTGAACACACTCAATTTATAAATTAGCTATCTGCAAACCATTGAATAGAAAGGAAATTTATGATAAAAATTTCAAACAATTTTTTAAATCAAGAATTTTTTAATAATTCTGTTGAACGATTTTGTTTCATTTTGTTCCGTTTCAATAAAATGTAGCATTGTTATTTGGTTAGTTTGTTAATCACGGTTGCTGTATTTTAAAACCGGGAGGTTTTTCAACAGAAGCCTCATTGGTTTTGCATCCACTGGTGCACAACTAATCATTTTGTTTCATCTTCCTTTTCAAGAAATGTTTTTCCTTTTCTTTGGTAGTATAAATATATAAATTAAAAACATTATTTTGTCTCATCAAAATTCTTTAAACATTTCATATACTACTACAAACGATTTTCATAAGAAAAATGTGGAACTTAATCTGACGATTTTATTTAATATTTTAGAAAATTATTTTTATTTTTAATTTGGCAGGAAAAATAAAAAATAATTAGATTTAATTGAAAGTTAAACTGCGATTAAGCTCGATTTTATTCCTTAAACAAAGGTACTATTTATAACAAATGGTACCTCTATGGGTACTGAATCAGGGATGAGTCGGTTTCTGATTTGGATCTAAATTCTGACTTGCGGATGGATGAATGAGTTCGACCGGCCTCTAAAAAGGGTTGTGTCGTGTGTGTTCGAGCAAAGCCGTACTTTCACCTTCACGTGCTCGTTAACAACGAAAGGCGCACACCTCTGCCTTAATTCGAAAGAGCTCCGCTCATTCGGGCTTGGTAAGATCAAGTGGCATTAGACCCACCACCACCACCCAGAATAAAACTTATTTTTTAAAAAAATTAACCAGATTACAAAAGCTTACAAAAGAAATAAACTACCTTGTTAGATATAATAGAGGAATAAATCATTTCATTTTCATAGAGAATATTTCGTCTAATATACCATTGGCGCCAGCCACCTGTCGCATTTCCTTTCAGTTACAATGCAGGTAAAATGTAATTTGACCCGCTCTCCTGCTGGGGTGTGTCAGTGATGACGTGACTTCACGCATCGCGGAATATGCGCAGATAATATCGACGGCACTTTCGATAATCGGTTACATACTCGCTTTTATAAAGGAGTAGTAATATCGGTATCGACAACAATGCCAATGGATTTCACCTTTTGTAAAGTAATGATGATATTTAACAGCGCGTTTCGCAATTTGTAAATGAAATTTGTATTTAAATAATAGTTGTTTTTAGCTTTGAGTTGATTGTTGGGTATTTGAACGACGGGAATATATTGTTTCTGTCTGCTTGATTGTAATAAACAATCGACTACTGTGACCGAAAGGGCGTCAAAGTTTTAATTCTGTCAGGGTAGACTATTAAAATCAATAAATCATGCCGATTTAGTTAAAAATGCATTTAATAACATTAAAGGACAGGATTTACACGGGGACAAAACTATTTGGGACAATAACATTTAACACATATGCATTAAAATAATACTCGGGGACTACGTCATGCTTTATGCTCGCTTCCAAGACATGGACTGATTGTTCATGGCAACGGCCGATAGAGGGCCGAGAAAAACAGTTACGGTTACACTACAGTATATTCTTGATTTTCTACAGTTTCTTAAAAATCTGATAAACTTCAATCGAAAATTAAAAAAAAAAAGAAAAAGGAAAAAGGTATTTAAAACACAAATTTTGATTTGTGATTTATAATTCTTGGTGAATTTTAATTTTTGACTTATTTATTTTTTCCTTTCTTGTATGGGAAGTAAAATATTATAATTTCCCCAAAAATTTAATCTCGGGATTTTGATGAATCTCTACATTTTAGAGTTCCTTTGATCCTGAAAATAGTTTTATGTTTCGATGTTAATTAAATATTCTATGTTTTTCTGTATTTATAAGCACGCGCTTACTGAAAAAGGAATGAAATAGTAGGATTGCAAGAACAGTGCAATGAAACGAACTCTAACAACAATAACAACAAAAAAAAAAAAACCCATTCTACAAAACACTACACTTATAACTACACACATTTAGCCAATATTTATGTTTATCAGCTTACCATAAGTAAATCTCGCTGTCGGTAGGTTTTTTCGTGCTTACAGTCTTGTGGCTAGTCTCGTACTACCGCAATTTCGATTAGCGATTAGGTTGGCGCACTGGCTTTATTTAAGAGAGTTACACAATAAAATTTGACATTAAATCCTTGTACGAGAATTCACTGTCAAATTTTAGACAAAATGCCTATACTTTTTGCCTTCATATGCATTACGAACGCGATAGCTGAAATATGGGAGAGCTAAGTATATGAATTTTAACATAAAATTTTATTACTAAAAGATTGATCTATGTCAAATTTTAAGCCAAATTCATTCAAGGATCCATGGACTATCTATTGGTCAGTATGTAAATACGATAACATAAAATTAAAACAAGTTGGAGGAGTAAATTTTATTGTATTTTGCAGCAATCTACATCAAAATAGAATGAATTCTTGAACGGTTGATTTTCTGTCTATTTGCATGTTCGTTTGTATCCATCCGAATACGATAACTTAAAAACACACCCAGCAGAAATATATGCTATGTGATTCTGCCACAAAATTAGAGATCCAATTCAAATGTTGATAGCTATTGATCAAAGGATATTCTAATCTCGTCTTTGTAGTTTTATGCACATTCCTAGACTCTCTCTAAAAGACGGCTTTTCTGTAATTTCAGACAAATGAGCACATTTACCGAGAGAAGGAAAAGTATGAAGTATAATAAAATAAGAAATAACAAAGTAGTTTTAAAAAACAAATGTGATGTCTTGTCAAAATATACGTCTCGATATCCCGCCTGCTTATATCTCAGATTTTTTTAGTGAAACTCTAGTATTTTCGTTTTTAAGTTTATTAAGTTTATTTTAAGTGTAACAAAGTATGTAAATATGCGAGAAAGTCGAGTAAAAACGCTTTCGTTTATTATATTATTTTTATAAAGGATAGTTTATGCTGGTTAAGATATTAATGCAGGTTATTATCAAAACGAATTGTTAAAAACGTTTTCTATTCAATTTTTAATGAGAATAAAATTGTACTTAGATATCGTACCTATATTGTGTACCTATGTTCATGAGGCTGATTCTAGTGTAAATGCTTGGCATGGAATTTTAAATTCTTAAAAGTCAAATATCTGCAGAACCCATGTTATATAAGTACTAGATGCCGTGCATCCTGTTGCTGTCCAACTTGTATAAGATAGCAAATTGTATCGGCACTGTGGGATTATCCCGTCGACCTATCAACGCTCGCGTAGATGTGCCGATCCCCTAGAAATGCACCAAAGAATTTGCAAAAATTCGCTAATCCTTTGGTGCTATCATAAAAAATTTGGTTTTATTGTTGCAAAGCTGCCTATGGGCGATAATATCGGGTTTGGCGACTGGACGACTGGATAAACCCAAACCAACTTTGTATCATCGCTAAATTGTTTAATTGTATCATTATATGTAACAGTAAAAACTTACTTTTAAAAAAGTTTCCGGTTTCAAAATATAATCTTCGTAACTTCTAAAAAATTTTCTAATAGGAAGACTATATGTTTCTAATTTATACCCACTAAATGAATTAGCTGTTTAGAAAAATATAAAAGTACATGTGTATCAGCAGAAAGTATAAACTAAATCGGCATCATTTACTACGCCATAACATCTGGTAAATTGAAAGAGTCATTCTTATTTGTCGTAAAAAACAATTATTTTTGCTTTGTTGTTAAAAAAAATTATTGCTTATTCATGCTTTTCAATTGTTCTAGAAATTTCTTATTAGCAAGAAAACTTGGAATGTCATTCTAAAAAATTGCTTTTTTACGTTATAAGAAATTTAGAATTGTTGTGAAGTAACATGTTCTGGAAATTTCAAAACTTTCCTGAGTAATTTAGTTTAATTTACTCTTCTAAACAGAAAATAATCCAAGCATTATTTAGAATACTTAATGCTGTTTCGACAACGATGAAAACAAAATGGCATTTTGTTTTGAAAATGATATTTTTTAGGATGACAAACTCTGACAATTTGCTGCTTATGGAATAACAAAATGTTGTATTGAATTGCATCTAATCTTATGCATTCAGATGTGTTCTATGCCGTCAGAAAGTATACTTCCAAAAATTCAACTCTGCCATCGGAAAGTATATGAAATATTAAAATTTTACAAACATTTCATACTTTTTATCTGGGTATTCTATTACAGAATAATTAAATTTTCTATATTGTGATGACACATATCGATATTATTCTGGAGCTTTAACAGCATGTTTAATTTTCTTAAAACATTGTTCTGTTTTATAATTTAAACCAGTAGGAGTATTCTCATTCGAATTTCTCATGTCCTTACACAATATGGTGCATTTTGTGTTGAATTTCATGACACAGCTAATAGAAATGTGTATCCATTTTGGGCAATCTCTCTATGATTGACTGGGGAAACATTTGATACAGATTTTTTTTGTTTAGAAATCATGCACCAAAATTATTCTCTTTAGAATGTCGCTTTTTCAAGTTATCACGTACATGCATATAAATATACAAACTGAGAGGTTGGTTGGTTTGTTTTGGGTTTTTTCGGCACAAGGGCCATCTTTGTCCAAGCTGCACCATCCATATGGTTAAAAAGTGGTTAAATGATCATTAAAGTTTAAATAAATGAATAGTTGCATAAAAGCCGAATATAATATCTAAAAATCATTGAAAACAGTAGCGCAGGATTATGTATTTATAATGAAAAATTTAAGAAGTGAAAGCGCTTGAAGAATTTAAATGCAAGAAGAAAATTTAATAGCATATAAAAAATTTAAAAATGTTTGAATGATGGTTCTCTCCCAATAAATCAGAGAGAGTTAAGGATGAGGAGTGAAAAAACTGGTTACAATGAATATTAAAAGCTGAGCACTCGATCAAAATGTGATGAACTGTAAAATCTGTGCGACATGTGGAACATATAGGTGCTCTGTCACCAAATAGTAGGTGCTTGTGAGTAAACCGAGTGTGCCCTATACGAAGACGTGTTAATATAACATCATCCCTACGCACAGGTAAGACTGGCCACAAGCTCGTAAAAGGCTTAATTGAAAGCAATTTATTGTTCCTGCTTAAATCCCATGTTTCTTGTCACAGAGAAAATATTCCGCGCGCAACGGATTTCTTTGCATCACAATATGGTATCCTGCGAATCGAGAAGCAACTGGCAGTACAAACTGGGAGATAGTCGTCCCAATAAATGATTAGTTTTATACTCATTAACAATTTTGGTGATAAAACTAGCGGCGAATTAAGGAAATTCGTGGCCCTATACGATACGTATTATGAAGCTCTTTTAATAAACTGGCTAATTCAGTTTCACATTTCAAAGCATTTGGAACTTAATCGCATTATTATTAATTTATTTGAGAATAATGTTTTTATTTTAGTAAATTAGTCAAAATGTATATTTTTATTTATTTATTTATTTATTACGATACATAATTTAAAAGCATTTGTATTTCTAATCATTTTTTTTGCAATAAACTCTCTTTTAAAACATTTTAAAGGAAATATGTATAAAATCTAATATGACTAAGCGAACATAATGAAACGATAGGAACTTGACCAATGGTACGTGAAATAATGCTAATAATATCCAAATATTTTATAATTCCTAGAATATCAATTTATTTGGAAACTAGATTAATGAAATATTTTTAATTAAACTAAAGCTGTTTTTCTGTCAAACTTTGGTTCGGAGAAATAACTTGTTTAGGGATATATAACATGCTTATTGATTCTTCTGCAATAAAATTCCAAACCAATTCATGGTTAATAATATCTTTTAAATCGACATGGTTGTTGCAACTTTCTCCAATAGTCCTAAGCAGATGCCCAATCAAAAATCTGTCGTTGGATAAAACCAAGATCTAAATTTCATGATTCCTCTCATTTTGAAATATCATATGAATAAGTGACAGTGAGCTTATACGCATTGTTTGATCACATTGTAATATACATATATCTAGACAGCGAAAAGGTATTTTGCGGCATAAGGCAAAATATTTCTCACTTTCCCTGTCCAAAGCGATCTGACTGTTTTCTCTGTGCACACACCTATTATTGGGTCATATTTTCCTCGAAAACGCACAAACCACAGATTGCGAAAGTTGGATGACTTTACTCTTCGTGCGTGCATTGAAAACTGGTTGGTTTTATGAATCAGAAAAGGTACGGTTGCAGGGAAAATGGCTTTTTTGTTGCTATTGCTCCTGTCAAATGCCTTTTGTTTTTTCGTGAGATATAGAAACTGTCACCTCTACATCAATAATCCTCTTTTCTATAATTTGGTAAAATCGGGGCCAAATTTGACATCTTATCTATGACCGCTTTTCCTTTTTTGCAGTCTGCTGTCGACGTATATCTTGTCAAAAGCGCATTGTCGTTGGCGAAAGTTGGCCCTACTTTTTACATTTAGGGCTTCGTATACGTTTTTCGCTGGCATTTATTTGTTGTTATGCGTTCTTAGAATTCCCATCGTGAAAGTCTTTAACTTTTAAGAGGCGAAGAAGTTATTCGCTGTTGTAGTTAATGTGTCAGCTGATGACTTCGAAAAATATATGGCATGGTTTGAATACTCTTTGCAAATTCTTTCATAGTATTACTAGCCGATTCATTTCCCTAGACAGCCTGCCAACATAACTTTTCATGCCTTTGTCTGGTATGAAATAGGCTACGAATTTTGAAATGGGTAATTATAAAAGTTAAGCAACGGTTTGCGGATGTTAGTAATTGAATTCCTTTTTTTTATCATTTAACAATTTTTTTTTCTTATTTTGCTGCAAAACTAATGATTTGAGGAAACAAATTTTTATTTTTATAACATGAGGATACCAGAATTCGATAGGGTCACACTTTGAATGTTGAAATAGCAATCATAATCAACGTTTTATCAGACTTTCATACTCAAGAAATTACTTTCTGTAGTAGATTATTAAAAATTAGGAACTTTATATTTTGTATAACCGAACAATAATAAAAACGAATTTTACTTTTTGTGCTGACGTACACTGTTCATACGATTACGATAAAACTTTACTAACTTATTTCTTTAAATTTAAAAAATGTTGTTAATTGTAAAAAATGTTAAAAAAAATGTCCATGTTTTTCACATGGCCAGTAGTTGTTATGTTGGATACTCATTAATTGTACAGCCGAGAAATTTATTTATTTTCCAAGCAAAAAAAAAATATTGTCTACCCTAAAGTGCATTTGAATAACAAAGTAAAAAAATAGATTAAATGCTATTTATATTTATCCTTTATATATCATTCAGTTTCAATGAATATATTCAATGTTGACAGCAAAATAAATATCATTCTTTCTATCCTTCCTAATTAAGCAAAATAACCATTTCAAATTCCATACGGTATTTCCAAAATTATTTCTTCTACGGCAGCAACATGCCGGTACCAGCTGATAATAATTAAAAGCTGAAGTGAAACCTCTTCTGATTATAAAATAGAATGTGTTCAAATTCTGCAGGGCAGGCCATATGTTAGCCAAATTTGACTCGGGCACATTTAGGGGGGGGGGTAGGATAAAAATGTGCATCTCGTAGCAAGTTTTTTGAAATTTTTATAAGAATTTTAAATAATTAAAAAATTAGGCTAATCTTATACGTTTTCCCCCAAAAATTATCGAAAACATTATTACTCGAAACTAAGGATGAGACTTAAAGTTAATGACATCAATTTTATTGTCGTCAATTTTATTCCTGAGTTTTCCCAATTAAAAAAATATATGTTTACTTAATTTCCAAAATTCTTTTCTAATGATTTAGTGAAATGTAAACTGCTTTCATTTATGAAATATTTAATAGCATGTTTTCTTTCATTATGAAAGGCTAAAGAAAAAAGATTTTTTTTACATGACTATTTACATGTGGTATCAGAGAGTGGAATAAGCACAAAAGAAGGTATGAGATTTTAAAAAGTAAAAAATATATATATAAGAGATTAAAAAGTAAAAGATTAAAAAATGTATACTACCCATACATTTTAGTTTTGTAATAGCGTCATAATATCATGATACAAGACCAACTGTAAAAAAATACGTTTTCAATTTAATAAAGGTGCAATTTTTTCTCAACTTTGACAGTTTTACAAAGTTATTTTTTTATATAAAATTCAAAAATAGATTTTTCATGATTGTAATGAAATACATCTTATTTTCATAGTTCCTTTAAATGCCTAATCACGTAACCTTCTTCCAGTGTTGGAAGTTAAAAGAAAAAAGATTTTTGTAACGTTATCTGCTCAGTTTATATTGCGAATCAGAAAGTGAAATTATTATGCATCAATGCAACAGGCAGTACGCAATTTGAAATTGATTACTAGAATGTTAAAATTTTTAATGACACAGTGATGTCAAAGAATTCAATTATAGTAGGGAGGGAGGTTCATGTGCACAAACAACACAACAGATGCAAAGATATCAAAACAACATTAGTATAATTTGACACATAAAAATATTCTGTTTGAGAGAGTCATGGAATCAAATTATGTTTAAAAAATTTAATTAAATTGAAAACACAACCAGTACTCCCAGTGGATGATGTAAGATGACCACCAAAGGTGGTTAGTATTAAGTATGCAATGCAATCTATAGTTGGAAATAAAAAAATGTTTATCAAAATTGCTGAAATTTAGAAAAAATTGGTACGACCATTTAATTAGTATCATTAGAAAGATATTTTTTATTCTAAATTTTGAAATGGTATAAAATTTATTTTCATGCAATAATATTTTAAGGAGTTGTTGTGCAAAAATGTCAATATTCAGCTTTTTAAAAAATCGCTCCGATGTGAATTCCCCTACCCTCAAAGATATGAATGCTGAAATTTGGCAATTGTACACCAAATAATCTGACCAGTACAGCGCTAATACACATATATTCATCTTTATTATAAAAGGAGAAAAATACTTTAAATACTTTGTTCGAAAGCGCAATTAAAATAAATAACGTCGCGATGTGAGATTGGCGTTAATTTATTTTTGAAAATATTTGAATATTCAAAGATCAGACAAGTATGACGAGATATTTACTTAAAAAAATTAATCATAAGAATAACAGCTATAAATAATTGTTCCATAAAGTTTAAAGACTAAAGATTATGCAATCTTTCTATTCACACTTCTGAGAAATTACAGTCAAAATGTCTCGTTATTTGCTTGATTTGAGCTTTTTAATAGATGTAAATATTTAAAGTTCAGTTCTATTCTTAACAGAATATTATTAGGAACTGTATCAGAGGTGATGCAATCCGTGATTTTTTGAGATTTAAGATTTAAGAAATAATTCCAAAAAATGAATTAATTCGTTTTTAATTATGAGATTTCTTTCAACCGAGTCGTTGCTGTTCAAAAATTAAGTTATTTTCCTTTATACTATTTATTTTCAGATATTTTTGATTCGCATTTCAGTGTATTTGAAAAGACGAAATGATATACTTAGATAGCTGAACGCTAATTTCATCATAATCTCTTCTACGCAATGTTTACTGATAGACTTTTTATGACCGGCAGACCATCTGCATGCAATGTGCAAATATATTTTGCCTAGATAATGATTTTTTAATGTCCTTTTTGTTTTTTATCTGTGAGAATGTTGTGAATAATTTAGGTTAAGGTCATCACGAAATAAAATCTTCTAAATCATCTATAATGGCAAGATGTATGTTCTATGTTCTATGTAAGTATGTTCTATTTGTCTTAAAATGGAAAATGATCATTAATTTGTAGTTGAAATATTATCTTGTATATGATGATGGCAAATGAACTTACACTTAAAGAGACTATGAATTTTTAAAATAATTTTTTGATTTATCTAGATATTAAGTAGAAAAACTTCATGAGATTCAATCTATTGAATTCAAAAAAATATTTTGTTGAGCCTAAGTTAAAACTTTTAATTATATAGTGTAGAGATAATACATGTTTTGTAATTCATAAAATTATTTTTTTTAAAGTAGTAAGCTTTTATTTTAGAGTAATTCAACTAAATACTCTTTTTCAGATTTGTAATTGTATGAGTTTTTAAAGAATTACGTCTCATCAAAATTCAGATATTCCTTTAAAGAATATATAAAAAAAAACGGAATTAAATTTTTAAAATTCTTTTATGTCTTTTTAAATTTATGAATAATTCGTTGATATATTTTTGAAATTATTATTTTATAATTTCAATAAAAGAACAAGAGAACACTATTTATTAACTAAAATTTCCTTTTCCTGCAGCAGAATTGTGTATTTCCCACGATTATAGAATTCTGTAAATATAAATAAATGTTTCTTCAAAAATAATATTTACAAAAAGAAAAAAAATCATTTTTTTTCCTTTCTTCCTTTTCTTTCTTTCTTTTTTTCTTTTTCGTAAATCCGGTTTTGTACGGTTTCCCATTTTTATCGTTTGCGTGTAAAACTGACAAAATATATTCTTTTTAACAAAACTTCCGTCTGTGACCGAGGTGTTGCTGTAACTGAGCTACAAATTTAACTCAATGGCTAAAGTAGTGACACATAAGTTCATTATTTCAAAATGCATCCTATACTTGGATTTCAAAGTAAAATATAAAGAAAAACATTTTCCTCCTTTTCTAAACTATTCTCCTAATACGCAGCAAGGTTCTTCTGCTGTGCACGAAGCTCAACTAAAGTGACGTGAGTAGAAGGATTTTCGTGCCTTAAGATCGTTTGTTTCTTCATTTTATATCCGCAATAAAATACTTGTCCTACATCGTGTCTAAAAGTTTATTCGTGATTGATAAATTTAAGCTAATGCAAAAAAAGAATCGATGAGTTCCGATAGTGTACCGGACATCTGAAAATATTTCGAATTTATATTTTTTGATATCGTTAAAAATGAAACTTCTTTTTATATTTTACAGTAATATGAAATGGTATGTTCTGAATTGTACTTTTGGAATGATATATTTTTTAATTTTTATTCTGGTAAATGTGTCTTTTTCCGAATGAAGTAAAAGGAATAAACTTTTATACATGTATTTTTTTTCTTACAGGGCCCTAATGGTTTTGAAGAATTGAGGAAATCAATAAAAGAAGGCCAAGATTTTACAAAAGATATAGCAGCGATACTGCACGAAAGGTAAATATTTTTTGTTCATTTTAATATTATATTTTGACTTTAATTTTATATTATGTTATAATCATAAGTTTGCAATGACATTTCTTTAAAATAATGACAAACTGATGTTTTGTAAGATGCAAGTTGCTCAGTTATTTTTTGGAATTCGTTTAGCTCAACTTGAAAATTATTCGAATTTGTGTATAGAAAGTTTTGTGCTATATGATTGCAGTAACTTTTTCCTTTTACTTATCGTAATTTTGATTTGATTGATAAAATTATTTTTTAAAATATTTCTTTAAGCGACATGGAAAGCAAACTATAAAAATTAAGAACTTTGTAAACTGAACACTAAATTAAAAAAAAGATTTAGTCACTGTTTTTTTAGAAAAACACTTGATGCACTTAACTGGTGAAAGCCAAGTGTTGAATCTGCCGTTTCATGATAAATGGTTTATTTCCAGCTTATATTTGAAAATTAGATTTAACAAGACCAAAATATTATTTGAATTATAGTATAATTATTCCAATATTAAAATGTATGCTATAAAAATATTATAATAATTAATTTGCTTAATAATGAAGTTCTCAAATTAATTTGCATATAATGAATTCTTAATAACCTAAACTTAAATTACTTGTTTTATTTATAAGTGTTTGATTTTCTTGTGATTCGGTCAGAAAATATTAGTTCCCTGTTGATGGAATTTTCCTTTGATGCCGTAACAGATTTTTTTTTTAAATGACAAATTCTTATTTAAATAATAACTGTTTTACCTTTTAGACAAATTATCTTAAACATTTATTTATTTGACTTTTTGTTTACAACTCCAAAATCTTTGGATGCTATGGAAGCTTTAAAAATTCAGCATTTTTATTTACCATAATTTTTTTTATTAAAAATGCAGCTTGTTTCCATAGTATTTATTCTTCCGCCAGTTATCCATTAAAGTATTTCAAAGATTCAATATAGGCTCATTTAATGCTCTCTTATACCAATACATTTTGGAACTTCTTTCTTAATCGTAGTTAAAAAAAAAAAAAAAAAAAAAAGATGACTGTACATCAGCTTAAAACTGGGTGTTTAGATAATCCTTTAAAATAATTACTCTAAAAATTTAACTGATTTTCCCTCTTTTTGTAAACTTGTTTACAAAATGCATTTCTCTGTGTCGTCCATGTAAAATTGTGTCCTCGTCTGGCGTCCTCTGTCTTCATCCATTCGAATAATTGTCAACGATTCGATAAAATATAACACAAGGGTAGAGAGACATTGGGTGGATGCCGGTTCAACCTTTCACTCTTCGACGTAACCTTCGAAACTCATCTCAACCTATAGTGAAGGTCACGTATGGCAACGGTAAAACGACAAACGATAGTAAGCAAAGAGAAAAACAAAATCGGCTGCCGTTGCGTCTTGTTTTCGAAAGAAACAAAAGAATTGTTCTTATCTGTAAATAACGTTTTCGACAATGGTGTCGTATGCTTCTGCACCTAAGGCAGTTTATTTCGAAATATTAAAGGTGTGCTAATTGGAATTATGCTAAAGGACCTGTTTATTACATGAAGTGCGTGATGTGAAGTAATATATCTGAGAAAATATCCTGAAGTTTCTTTTAAGAACTTGTTGTTATTAGTTTTCTTTTTAAATAAATAAAAATTATGAACATTAGTAATTAGTTTAATTCATTTTTATTCGTAAGAAATGTGATGTAATGAATTAATAATGAAATGTAATTGTAACAATTATTTAAGAATTGCTTATCATTGCTGTTAGCATTCTTAATTTTAGAGACATTAAAAGGCTAAACAAAATAACTATTGTTAAAATTTTGCAGCATTTTCTTCTTTTTAAGAATTAGGTTAATAACATATGCATTTTAGAACACAAATGTTCTTTTAAGAGGAAGGCGTCTCCATAATGAACACGGGTTTCCATGCTACTGTTATTTCTTTTTAATTATCATGTCAGAATATGTTGTTTTGATTTAGGGTTTTTGATTAATTCAAACTCGAAATTTTTTAGCCAATGAAAAACTGAAGCTCGATATCTCATTGGCTATGTATAAAACATAAATGACAGTATTCATCAACATCATTTAATCGCATATATTTTTTTACCTGCTTTTGCCAGTATTGCTTTATTATCATGTTTGCTTTTTTGAAAGCAGACCGCTTTTAAAAGATTGACATAAAATTATGACTTCGTAACTGTAATTTTCATTCAATGTAATTTTGTTTTCGGAGGAAATTAAATAATTTAATTTTTATAATATATTCAAATAAACTTCACTCGCGTTTAATAAAAATTTTAATAAAAGTATTGTCGCTTTCCTACATTGAGGAAATATCATTTCATTCATTCTTAAGTGGGAAGCATTGCAGGATTTGACTCCTTTTCTGAGATTAATCCATTATGAAACTGTTTTATGATCACAGAAATTAGAAAATAGAAAATTGTGTTTATAAAAATATTGCTTTCATAAAAATTCTATATAAATTAATATGCTTAAAAATTTATTGGTAAATAGTTTATCATTTGGAAATCACATTGCGACGGAAACATTCATTATTCAAATTCCAAACATGCCATCTCATTTTTTTCTTCTTTGAGAACATGCCGTTGCTTTGGTTAGGGTGTTTTGAAGCTCAAAATTGCGTAAGCAATGAATAAAGCATAAATGGCAATTTTCATTTTAAATTTTTTCTTGACTGGCAAAAAAAGTTTGAGTTCTCGTCAATCTCAAAAGAAAAAAAAAGTATTTTTTTTTAAATGTTGATGCATGCACATTACGTCATAAATTTCAAACCGATTTAAACCGAATTCTAGCTTTTCAAGTATTTTTGGCGGGCTAAAACGTTTTGGAGCTCTCAGCAATCTCGAAAGAAAAAAAAAGCATCGCATTTTTCAAAAGTTGACGGATGCGTATTTCTATAGACACGTAATAAAAAAATTCTCACTTAATTTGAAATTTGCGATAGCAAATTTCAATTTTTATTTACTTTCATTACTTTCTTTTCTACATTTTTAAAAAGAATTCTTTTAAGAAAAGAAAAATATGATTACATTAGGAATAATCACTTATTAAGATAAATTAATTATTTCTAGAATGTAGTTTGAAAGGTTTTTAAAAAAATAATTTAAATACTAAGACTTTATATTTTCTGCCTTATTCGAAGAGATAAAATTGTGTAGATATGATTTTGTATCCCTCCACCCCATACACACAAACTTGCTACATTAAACTTTTTTTAAATCCCTTCTGTGGTTCCTATGGGGTATGTTTTCATTCTAAGCAACACCAGCTATATCAATTAGTTATTTTCCTTTATATAAAATATAAAGGATATTGCATCGTTAAAAATGATGAACTCGAGGTTTAGACGTATTTCCATATTTCAGATCTTTCTGAGTTTGAATAACATATTTTTGGTATTATGTTTTTCGTCTGTGAGAACGATAACTCAAAAACGTTTTGAGCTAAACGGCAGAAATTTGGTATATGAACTGACGATAGAATTTCTAGATTTCTGTTCAGTTTTGAACCGAATCCATTTACAGGAAATCTACCTGTCTGTTTCTGAAATAGAAACTTTCAAAACTCAAAGATCTTAGTTAATGAAATTTGATACCCAAGTTAAGCATCTAAAATATCGATAATTATCAAATTTTGAACTAAATCTGTTAAACGATTGTGTACTTGTTGGTCTTTACTTTCGTATGCCATATTACCTTATGATTTCAATTATGATTCAATGTCAAATTTTCGTGTCAATTGGCCTACAAATTTTCTCAAGGAATCCAATAAAAATATTAAATATGAATATAAATTAACATGATACTTTCAAAACGAAGGGAGCTAGAAAATCCAATAGGGATTAGTGCGTACTTTATCATGCATGTAAACGCAATAACTCATAAAAGAATGACACAAATCGATGCAATTCGATATTTTATATTACAACTATAGTTTCGTTCTATTCCAATTTTTGGTTCCATTTGATCGGCAAAAATGCATCCAAATTACATATTCCCTGGATAAATTAATTAAATGTTAGATTTATGCCCGATATCTATATTTCGTTACTATTTTTTTAGCGAAATTGCGAACTCCAAGGTCCATTATTTTATACAGGATGAGAGGAATAAGATCTTAATTGGAGAGTATGCGAGAAAGTTTCGAGGAGACCACTCATGTTTTTGAATAAAAATGCAAAATTATATTAGAATTTAAACTCTAAATAACTTTTGGTTTTCTCGGGGAAGAATTTTTTTACGGTATTTTTATCTCAAAACATTCTTCATATTTATTTTAAAAGCTTTTTGGTGAATAAAAAATTATTTTTAAAAAGTAAATGATTGCTGGTAAATGTTTAGTTTTAATTATTTGATATTTCCAAGAAAACTGGTAATAATATCCGATAAGTTACAGATCTTCAGTCAATCATCTTATAATATTTGAATGAATGGACTTCTTTCAGAATAAATTTAATTTTCATCTGCTTTCACTCTAATATTTTTCTTAGAATCATGTTTCTGTTATTTTTCAAAATGCTTAATGAAACTGTGTTTTGAAAATCTTTTGCGGCAAGTTGCGAATTTATCTGTCGTGATGATAATTATTTTTGAATTTATGACATCAATGAAAAAAATCGTTTGGCTACAGTTCTTAATGTTTAGTAGAAGTCATTTGATACCATGAAGAATTTTGGTTAATTATTTTGTGTGCTGATGAATGTGTACGAAATGAAACAGTAAGTCTACAATTTTTTTTATTATTTTACAGCAGTATACATTTTTTTGAACTTAATGAGATATAAATTAAAATTCGTCTTAATAAAATTTAAATCTGTTTTAATTTAAATTATTTGATTTCGTAAGATAATGAACCAGTTGTTTATTAATCGAATCAACGTTATATAATGAATCAGTTGTTATAAAATATTATTAAGATTTTTTTGTTCTAAAAATAAAAAATAATATAATATAATAAAAGTTCTAAAAAATTGTAACTTGTAGATTTTGAATATGGATATTTTTTTTGTTTTGTTTTGGTATTATTTCCCTTTTGGATGGCTTAAAGTTACGGTGATATAAATACTTTTCAATAGGAGTAAAATAGTAATAACTGAATAAATTAAATTCAATGTTTTGTTAAAAATGATTCAAAAGCCCTCTGAAATAGAAACATAGCAATTTAAAAAAAAATGACTTATACCTTAATAACTTTAAGCCGCCCACATAATTTCTCTCCCGATACGCATGCCCGATGAAATGATGACGTAATATTTTTTCATTGTGACGAAGATGGGTGTCATTTAGATGATACACAATCTGGGAAAGACCACCAATATAGTTCGCTTTTTACTACTTCCTGTTCTTATGCGTCATAAAGATGCAGCCGTCCTGTAGAAGGTTTAGAAACTGATGTTTTTAAATCATAGAATTGATCAAATTATTATGCTATTAAATAGATATTTATAGGCTATTTATTTTGATTCATTAACATTACTTTTTTAAACACTAGGAAGTAACTTATTTCTGTTGCTTTACTTTGGAATAATATATATCCTTGAATTAATTTTTGTTTGTATTAAAAGTGTTTTTGTTTACTTTCAATTTATTATTTTTATATAGCTTTCCAAATGATGTGGGACATCAATTTTACAATTTTTATGTTCACAATCATAAATATTTATTAAGTTTTTATCAAATTCCTAATTATATATTTTTTTATACATAGTTAGATTTCAATTGTTAAAAAAATAATATAAAAAATTAAGCAAATTAGACCAAGCATATCACATATGTTTTTCATTTTTTTTTCAACTATATATAAAACTTTTAATAAAAATTTCATATTTTACGTTAATTTCTTACACTTTGTTGCTACCGTATTAAAAATATGAATAATAAAGATTTAAACTTTGAAATGGGAATTCTTGAATAGATTCAGTTTTTGCACATTTAAATTCTACCTCTTTTTTTTTTCTCTCGATAAATATAAAACCGTGCTTGCTTAATCTTATGCAAATAGAAATAATTGAGATCAGTACAATTTTTATTCGAAAATAAAATTATGTGCAATTATGTTATCGAGATTTTACTTGCATTTTCAGGTTTAGTTTTAAAATAATAACTCGTGTAAGAAATTATTTTTATATTTGAATGGATTGTATCCTTGCAAAAAGTTATCTGCTTTAAGGGAAGGAAATTGGGAAGAGATTTCGCATACAACGATAAAAATTTTAATATTTAAAATAGAATTCGGAACAAGCCTTCCATATTTTAAATTTACTTTTAATCTGCATTCAATAGTATGAAGATTTAGCTTGTTTTAGAAATAATTGCTAGTAAAATTTAACTGTAAAAATAAGAGAATAAAAGAGATTTTGTTTCATTTATCAGAAAGAAAGCATTAATTTTACAATTATTCTTTTTTTAAAATGGTATACTATGAATGAAAATTTTTGTTAAAATGGTATCTGTATACTATTTGAAATGGTCAGAAGAAAACTAAACTTTGGCTTTTCGGATTATTTAAATAATTCTGTTTGTCTTGTTTGAAATTAGAATAATTTTGAATATTTAAATCTATCGTAAATTTTCTATCTTTCACTTAGTGTTGCTGTGTATAAAATTGAAACGTTAATAGTGTCATTTATTGTAAATGTGCTTAAGAAAATAAATTTATTATTTATCGAATTACATTACAAATGTTTGAAATTAAGCGTCAAATCATAAAGAAGTGAAGGAAGAGGTGAGGCAATAATTTTACTTTGACTGCTATGATTAATATTATTTTTTGTTTTGAATTTTGTAGATATTATTACTTTTGATATCCTTATAATACAGTATAATTTAAAATAATCGAAAAAATGAAAAATATTATCATATTGGAAGTGTTTTGTTGAATGAAAAAAAATGTTTTGTGAATTTTTTTAAAATGTGAATACAAAATTTGTCATACTGAGAAAGTACAGGGTGGTTATAATTAAAGTGCAAGTGTTTGAAGGACTGTAAAAGAAAAACTACTTGCAGTACGTTGAAGAAATTTGGTATATATTTACAACATTGGGAAATGAATTACTCAATAAAAAATTTTAATTCTTTTTTTTTTGCAATAGATGACGCCGTAGATAATTAAAACTTTATCTGTGCTCTACACTATGTCAAAATGAATACCAATTCAATTTTAAAATCCTTATTATGATAGAAGTCTTATATATTTAAGCTATTGGCATGACTTTGTCAGAGTGTTACTACCAAAAGAATAGCAATTATAGTGCTGCTTTGAAAGAATATCGCTGTTTTAAGGATTTGAGAAAGGGACCGATGTCTGTTAATGTCTTAAACAAAATGATTATTGAATTTGAAGCTACTGGAGAACTCAGAGTGGTCTTTAAAACTAAAGGAAGAAAATATGTGAATTAGAAAGCTGTGTAAGATTAGGGAAGCAAATGATTCAGGATTAGTGGATCAGCGATCTGTAAGCGCTAGGAGTGTAGCAAGGACTTTATCAAAACCATGGGCAACCGTACGCTGAGTCTTGCTCAACATTTTAGGACTCTATACAATTAGGACTGTATACAATTACAATTTTGCAGCTCTTGCAACCAGTCGATCCATAATTCAACAATGATTATACAAGATGCAACATTACCTCACATTGCTCATTGTGTTACACAACTGTTTCATCGAACTTTTAGTGGGGATCGTATAGTTAGTAGATGTTTCCAAAATGTGCGGCCAACTCCACCTGAAATGAATCCTTGTGATTTTTTGGCTGTGGGAATATTTAATGAATTTTAGATTGAATCTATAAGGACAGAACTAACTCTGTTGTTGCTTTAAAAAGCAGCAATAATAGACATTCCTAGAAATTCAGCAAGAAACATTAAGTGCTACTGTGGATCACACTGTCTAGTATCTACAGGATTTGATACAACTTGAATGATTCCCTATTGAACAAATATTGTAATACATTAAGCATTTTATATTTTAACAAAGAAAAATGTTATAATTACAATGTATAAAATATATTCATTAAAAAGCGCCACCTATGATAAAATGTTGAACTAATTTTTTAAATTGTGTAATTCATTTCACCCCATGTTGTAAATATAACATATATCAAATTTCTTTCACATACTCCTAATAGTTTTTAGTTCACAGTCTTTCAAACACTTGCATTTTAATTGTAACGACACTGTTCAATAGTAATTAGTAATAATACAATGATAATTAATAATAATACGATAATAATTAACAATAAAAATTAATTAATAATACGATAATAATTAACAATAACAATTAATTAATAATACAATAATAATATATAACTGAAATTTCAAAAATATTTATTTGACTCTTTTATTATCATGATATTTTGAAAAATCAGAATAATGTAGAAAATAAGAAAACCGAGCATGCTATTTATTTCCAAATTTTTAATGGATCAATTTTAATACGATGTAATTCTACATGATGGTTGGTTGGTAGTGGTGGTCAAAGTACTAAAGTAAAGCTCTAAGCAGGATAAAAATTAAATAACCAGTAGGTCCCTGCTAATCCAAGATGTTTGGCTTTTTTATACTGTATCTTATAATTGCTGCATCTTATATCTGCTTATTATACTGCATCTTATAAAAGTAAGCATTTCTGAATATTTTAAAAACAAGGATAGATCATAGTGTTATTTCTCCTACACTCTCTACTTTTAATTATTATAACAATAATCAAATACCTTATTTATAATCCGAATCATTAAATAAATAAATAGATATGAAACAAGGTGTAAGAATTTCAATATCTTGCAAATTGATTGCAGCCATGCACTCTTAAAAGTATTAAAAGTTGTATTTTGTTAAATTCATTAAAAAAGTAAATTAAATTTCTTTTTTTAATATAATCTTTTTAATATGATTGCAAGAATATAAAATAAATCGATTGATTCAAATGATATCCAGTATCAATTTTCTGGTATAATTTTTACTTGAAAGATTTTAAGGAATGTTAAAAATGAGTTTAAAATGGCTTCCTTTATAGCAATTTTTTATCACACATACATTCTTGATATCTATGATGATATGCAATTTGATTCTTATTTATATGACACAAAGTTGTAAAAGTTTAAGAATTTCTTTAATCAATTCATGCTTAATTGATCTATTTCAATGCATCGCATCAATTATTATTTGAATGCACTACTCCTTTTGCAGTTGGGGAAAAGATAATAGCATAGGAAAACATGCAGTTTAATGTTAGAATGAATTATTTGGGTATGGAATTTTTATGCCTTCTGAACCGACTCCAATTCAGATAATAGTTTTTTTTATACAAAACAGTGCTAAAAATTGGAGAAATAAACCTTTATGAGAGTTTTTTTTTTTTACTACACGTATTAACAGCTGCTTAATTTTATTGACGAACCACGTGACGTTTCATTCAGTAACGAGTTTTATTATTAATGATAATTATTTTGTTTTTGACGATAATCAGTTGAATCCCATATCTTGGATCCAAGAGAATCACTCTTTTGAGTCTAAATATGGTAATTAATAAAAATCACAGCTGCTAGATGAATCTTTCATTCGAGTGTCCATTAACGCCTGCGCAAATACCATTAGCGTAAAAGGCTCCGAAAATGATCTTGAATTAGAGCGAATTTAGATGGTTTTTCTAAGAACTAGAGAAAAGCAGTTTTTTCTGAAGACAAAGACTTCTTTTTCCTTTTTAGAGCTCTTTTGAGAGATGAACCCCTAAAAAGGGAATCAAGTGTGCATTGGGGGGGGGGGGTGATCGTCCGTGCTTGACCTAGTTTCATTTTACAGTGAAGTGATTCCTAAATTTTTTCAGGTCTATTGTTACAAGAAACGCTATTATCAAAATCACTACTGAAACGGAAAAGCCTCATTTCAAATTACAGCCTTTTAATGGATTGGTTTGGTTTGAAGTTTTATGGCACAAGAACCAATATGAAGGTTATACTGCGCCAAACAAGTTTAATTCTGATTCCAAGTTTTATTAAAACAGTTTCTAGAAAAGTATTTCCATAATAAAACTATGATAAATAACAAATGTCAAAGCGAAGCCGAAAAAGTGAGTTCAGATTAAGGAAGAAAATCCTACAGATTTTAAATAGGCAAAAAGATTCTTATGTGGATTTTTTCCAAGCAACAAGGATAAAGTTACAGTTAGGGTTTTGAAGTAAAATAACCGTTGAGCGTTAAAATATGGACATTCAATAAGGATATGATAAACTGTTATCCCACAATCACAGTGTGGGCATATCGGCAATTCATCGTTTAATAATAAATGTCTATGTGTAATTCTAGTGTGACCGATTCTCAGGCGAGTTAAAACGGTGTCGTGTTTTCTATAACTTAAAGAGGGCCAATTTTCTATTACAGGTTTGCAAGTATGAAGTTTGTTTAGAGTTTCCGAATCCCACTGAGTTTGCCAATTTACGTACAGATAGCTTTTAGTCTGTTTCTTCAAATCGCATGCAGGTATGGGTGTTTCTAAGAAACGAGTTGCTGATTTGGCACTTTTATCAGCCTTCTCATTGCCAGATATTCCCACATGAGATGGTATCCAGCAGAATAGAACTGTAGAGCCGCGAGAGGTAATCTTATAAAATAAGTCTAAAATCTTTAAAATGTTTGGATGGGTATGATTCTGGGGAAATTTTAAAGACTGTAAAACACTTAAAGAATCACTGTAAATAATAAAATTTCCACTAGGTCTATTTAAAATTTCTAATAAAGCATGTAAAACTGCAGTGGTCTCAGCAGTAAATATGGAACAACAAGAAGAAAGTTGAAAACTTAAAATTTTATCTGAAAAAACCACAGCGAATGAGGCATTGGTTGATGTCTTAGAACCATCGGTGTAAACAGGACCTTTTAATGGAACATTAAAACTTGTTCTTGAGTATATTCGGTAGCATTAGTAAGATTTTACATGTTAATAATTTGGTGGAAATCTCAATATTTCCTTAAAAAAAAACGAATTTATTTGGAAATCAGTTTTTTTGTACTATTTTGTTTTTTTAACTGTCTGAATTATCTGAATTTGTTTGGAACTATGCTGGGTTTTAACATATGAGTTTGCATTAACTAAATATCCCAGAATTTCTCATTTTGTTAGTTACTAACTATAACAGAGGTTAAACTATTTTCTTTATTTTTTTAAGCATAAAAAGATTTTTATATGAAATATGTTAGTTCAGAAGACCACTTATTAATTAAAACATAATTTAATAAATAAACTATCGGAAGTGGTTACTCCAAAGCTTTCTTATATATTTTCTAACAAACTTATGCCATAAAACGCCTTACATGGTATTGGCAAACAATAATGATGGAATATTAATTTTTGGCTTGAATTTAGCATTCTTTCTGAATCGCGTCATCCTTAGCGATATATTTAGCGAATAATCCCTGGTATGCATTAATGGTATTCAAAAATTGAATTAGTGTTTTAGACACTTTTTTCTCAACCAACTGAAACAAAAATTTCTCACAAAACTCTTCCTGTAATCGCATAATCCCATACCATATTTGATATGTTTAAGTTATCGTATTTCTGTATCAAGTCAGCATATATTTGTGACGCATTTGCATGTTTCTGAAATTACAGATCGACAGACAACAATCCATCGTTGGATTTGGCCCAAAAGTCGACAGGTGTCTGTCTCCACTACAGACGTTTAATCTCTGTATCGAATTTTATTTTTTTAGCTTTCTTCTTTTTACATATAATCTTATTAACTTTATTCGAACAGACGGACTGATAGACTTCCCATGAACAAATTTTATTCTAAATTTGAGAGAAATTTGCTAATTCGGAGTAAAGACCTAATTTCGCCTAATTTCAGCCGTCTAGCTCAATTCGTTTTTGTGTTATCTTTGTCACAGGCAGACAGACAGACATATGGGCATTTCACACAAATATATTTTTTGAACTCTGGATAGTCTAAAACGTAGAGAATCGCCAAAATCTTGTGTTCGAATTTTGTGACGATTACTATGCTTTCGCTTTGCTGTGTATACGTCATAGGTACCCAACTTGGGCGATAACGCCCCCTTGTGGGCGTTTGAGGTTTTCATGGGGGCGATTAAAGACCCAGAGAAAATTAGGGGGCGTTGATATGGCACGGAGGGGCGTGGGAAGATTAACGAAATATAATCTAAAAAAGGCGTAAAAATCACGCTGTAATTCATTTCTATCACGTATGCGAAAATTCACGTATTTTGATCTGAGATTTCACTGTTTCAATTCAACTGGATGAGTCCATTTTACCAATTAATTAATCATTGTTACTGTCATGCGTGAGATTCATCAAAGATAAAAAAAAAAATTGTTAAGAAATGTTGTTTGCTACCAATATAGAAACTGACACAAAAAGGAAAACAATATTTGATAAACTGGAAAAGTAATTTTTGAAGGAAAAAAATGAAAAATTACTATTTAATTAATTGTCACCAAATATAGACCGAAACTTCCCCCAAAATTCTAAAAAAAATGACATTTTAGCATTGCATTCTTTAAATTTTTTAGAATCTTTTAATCTTTTAGCATATATTTAGTGTCAATAAAAACTAATCAGACCTGAGGAATGAATAGAAACACTCTGGTTTTTGACTCAATTTCGAATTGCCCTTTTACCCATACATTATAAATAATCTTTATTTAAAAAAAAAAAAAAAAAAAAAAAAAACGAGATCATTTTATTTTAATGGTTATTGTTTAAAAAGTAATATTCACTTTTGTTAAACTTTTCATAAACATAGGAGTCCATGCTCATCACTTTAAAAATCCTTAGTGAAAAAAATGGAAGAGAATTATATTTATTAATTTTGTCAAGACCGAATTATGATTTAAGTAACTTCGAAAATTCACAGCACATATTTAAGAATTATTGCTTCGTTAATTTTCAAAATGCTTTTATTCGGATTTCATTGGTAAAAATATAGCAATTTTGTTGATGATTCATCTGGATCCTTTTTACGATGCGTGCTATAGATCTACGATTTAAACAATGGAGAGTAAATCAAGGCAGTAAATTTCACTTTCAGTAACTTTCATAAGTAACTTGAAATAAATAAATGGCGATTTTAGTTGCCATAAACTTCTTCAATTTTCCTCTCTTTTAGAATTCCTTTTTGTTGCCGAACCATTAGGAACATCGTCAGCATTTGAAATAAGTAAACTTTGAAACTAAAATATATAAATCAAATATATTTGTTAGTTGAATTTGCTTTGGAAGTTAAATATTCTTAAAGTATATTTGAAAATAACATTGATAATTATATTCCATGTGTTTTGCGTGATGTGGTCGTAGTTCGAAGTTTTAACTCACTTAAAATTCGAACGGCAATGATGTTTAATACCTTGTATGTTTGGCTTTTTGTTTTTTAAAGAAATAAAAGTTGGTTACTAAATTTTTCTTAAAAGCAATCACAAAATTATTTTCTTAATGACATTATTCTAAAAGTTCGACTTGTGCGTGATAATTTCGTCTTAATGATATGCTGTTTTTCTGCTGAAAATTCTAATATGTTTACTTATTTTGCAATTTTAAACGTGGAAATTCTGATTCGATTATATATTTTGTAATTTTTAACGTGGAAATTCTGACTCGTTTACATAATCTGTAATTTTCAACGTGAAAATTCTGATTCGTTTATATTAATTGTAATTTTTATGTGATTATTTGTATAGACTAGTTTTATCTATACTCAACTATCTATAAACTTCTTGATGTATCTAGACTGCAAAAATAATATAAAACTAGATACAGAACTAGACGGTGGACCAAGAATTATCTAATCTGGCACATAATTATTTCTTGCGAAAAGTGCTCTTTAAGGAAGGAGACTTCAAAGTTTTCATTAGATTTTTAATTAAAAATGAGTAATAATAATAATAATAATTTTAATATTCAATAATACTCAATACTATGTCTATGGCGACAGTTTTATTTCTACTTAACTATTTTTTTTTCTAATTTTCATAAATTTTTAATTATATTATTCAGTACATTTTATTAGTTTTTATTTTTGCATATTAACACACTGCGATATTTGGTACAATTTTATATGCATATTATTCCTGTTATTATTAAATTTTTTAAAATAATTGTAAGGATAAACGAATTAAGCATAAAATATTATCAAATTTCGATTTTGTGGACTAGAACTTCGAATCATCTTTATTTTTTTAATGACAGTTAGTACAAATTTATATATCTGAAAGTAATGCAAAGATTATTTTACGGTACAAATTTTTGTTCTCGGTTTGAAATTTATGCAGGGGTAAATTATCATTATAGCAGAATATCAATATCGTTATATTTCGAAGCAATATTTTTGAATTTCTGCGAAAAAAATTCCACAAGAAGAATACTCTTACATAGATTTTATGAGGAAACAAAATTAGTTTATAATCATCGTAAATGCTATAATGCAGATAATGTGTTACAGTTTTAAAGAAAAAAGCTGTTAATTGGCAAACAATAAATTTCAAACAGAGCAATTAGACTGTTTTATTTAAGAAAACAAAAATACGAATCATTAAAATATTTTATCTACAAATGCGAACAGTGTGAATCGTTTGAATAACAATTGATTTATTCTTAAAATATTTCCTTACTGAGAGAAAAAAAACTTTTAAATTTTTTAACTTTTTTATGTTTTAAGGTACCCGGCTAAAGTGAAAATTTGTACGCATGAATTAAATAAAAATTCGCATTTTTTTAAAAATAGTTACGTTTTTATTTAAATCTTTATTTTATCTCTTTTTTAGAAACGAAGTTATAGAAAATTATTATTAACGTTCAAATGTGGCTTACTTATAAGCATCAAAAAAAGTTTAAATGCATTTTCTGAAGAACGAACTTTTTTCTTTATTCTACTGTACAGGTATCGTCATATCTCAAAAAATAATTAAGATATCTTAAGGAAATTTATAATTAGAACTCATTATTGTATGCAGAATGTAATTAATTGTGGATTTAAGGTTGAATGCTGTAGAGGTAGATTTCTGATTGGTTAAAATAAATATTGTAAGAAAAAAAATTCCAAAATTTCATATATTACACTCAAAAATTTTATTTTTAAATATAATTCTTATATAATAGTTAGTTACTCTCTAAGATATGTTATACCTGTAATATTAATAAGAAAAATGAAAAACAATAACGATTTTTAAACTCTAGAACAATTTTAGAATTCTAGAAACTCTAGAACAATCCTATTTTTTTGTAAATAAATGCTGAAATTTATATCAGAATATGCTTTTTCATCAAAAATTACATATGTATTTAAGTGATTTCATGTTTATTTCTTATTTTATTCTTATATTAATTAAAAAAATCAGTTAAACATTTAAATTTTTTTTACTCTTCCCGAACCTTGTCAGACACCGAGAATCGAGCAAAAGTACAAAGAAATTTAAAAGATTTTTTTAGAAACACATTTTATTGAAACAAACTGTTGTAACCATACTACATTCACTTCCAAGAAAGAGTTGGTACATTTTGGCCTTACTTTCAGTGTAATAATCCTCCCCTTTTTTGACTTACCATTGTAATTTGAGCATATTATCCATTGTTCATTTTATGTTGTCTGTCTAACTTTTATGTGACGACAATTCTTATACCATTTTCAGGTCTGAATTAGAAATGACTTATGCGAAAGGCTTGTCAAAGCTCGCTACAAAAATCAACAAAGCAGCTAGATTGGCGCTTGGGTAAGATTACTAATTCTTTTAATTTTAAACAAATCTTAGTGCGATTTTATTCTCTTCAAAATGCTGTAATTAATTTGCTGTGCAATTCTTTCTTTAGGACTACCCAACACGCGTGGCAGGAAGTTGCCCTTCAAATGGAAAATGAAGCTGATACCCACAGGTGTGAAGACAATGCTCGAATGATTACATTTGATATAACATTTCCTTTATTTCACTTTAATGTGATTGTAATAGTAACCTAAATACTTTTTAGCATTTCTTCTTTTTGTTATGAACTGAACTAGTTGTTTCTCCTTTGCCAATACTTGAAACTTCTCTTTACTGTTTACCTGATTGTAATTTAAATTTCTGTAGCATATAAACTTATGCTGCAGAGTATTAACTGCTCAGTATATAGACTTATGCTTAGTTTAAATTATTATTGGAAAAATCTGCTGTATTACATTATCCATTTTACAGTTTATCCATAATTACTTAAATTTTTGAGCTTCATTTTTACCATGGGGAAATCGGGTCTTAGATGGCGCTATATGACATTATCAGCATAAGAGCAGATAGAAAAAAGATCTATTAATTAGTTATAAAAAATGTTTTATTTTGGGTGTGCAAAATCACGTTTATTCAAGAAATTCACGAATATAAGCAAATAAATATTAAATATAATTACACAAAAAAGAAATAAAGCGAAAAGGATGACTCGAGCCGAGAACCCATAACACAAGCGTCAATCATTTGTTCTGACCACTATGCTACACTGCTCGCACTTCGAATCAGAAATTGAATAACTTTTTCTAACAGTCAGTTAGAAAATGAATTTTATTTTTCTGTAAAATCAAATTTTTTCGGGAAAGATACCTATAAAGATAAACTTTGAAATCAAAACCTTACCTAAGTATAAAATTTGAATCCAAATCGTTAGAACCGTTTCTGAGATACACGAAACAAATATACAAGAATTGCCCATTTAAAGATATCCGATTTATGCTTTATTTGTTTATATAAGTGTTGCTATTAAAAAAGTAAAAAATTGTATCGATTTAATCAATTTTTGGTTGGCTTCTAAAGAATATTGTTCCAATCTTTTATTATTTGTTGTACAGTTCATTCTATTTTGGCAGGAGAAAGAAACTGAGGTTCTTATCCCGTGTTATCATGTTTAGCTAGTTACAAAACTGATAACTAGTTCTTTTCTTTTTTATAAATCGGATTTTAATGAACTTAACCATAACTCACAAATCGCGTTATCTTAAGAGGATATTATTTATCTCATTGGGAGGAAAGTAAAATATACTTTCTGACTTAGTTTAGCTTGTTTTATATTAACGCCTGGACTTGTTTGGCTGACCTCAGTGCTGTTTGGGTTTCAAAACACAATTACATGACGAGGGTGACACCTGAGCTAGCACCCCATATCTAATATTTATTGACTTAAAAAATGCAGTAAATTAAAATTGATTAGCAATTTGTATATATCAAGCATTGCTTCAAAATTTGTTTACATCCCTCCCCCCTTAAACTTAGTCATCTAGCTACTGATATCCAAAAATTTATACTGGGGAAAACGAATAATCACACCTCATCATTTAGATCTGACGTCAATAGACGGGGATGGAACTTGAGCGGATATTCCCTCTCTAAATTTCCATGTCACCACTAGATCATTTGTCGCCTTGTGCACCATGTTAGATATTTTTAGTAGAATGATATCTCCTGGCCATTGAAATTCTTCTACCAGGGCATTATAATCCCATTATGAATAGACCAAAGATGGGCATTTTTTTTAGTACAGCCCACGGAGCAGTTGTGACGCGGTTATAAATCCTATTCGGTCTCCTCCCGCAGATTTAAAATAATAATACCGAAATTTTATAGCTATTAGAAATGATAAAATTATGAAATGCTATATTTATAGCAAAACATAGCTTTCCAAAATAGAATCCTAATGTCAGGCAACTTGTTAGTATTTAATGAGTCTTAATTGAGTTCTGTAATAAATAATATTGACCACCAAAGATTTTTGCGAGTCCAAGACCTAAAAAAAATTGCATGCATCTGGAGTTAAGGAATTAGTTCACAGGGCTTGAGATTTAATACACATGAGCATATTTTGCGTACACAGAAGCTATGTTTGGAACTCATGCTATTTTTTTTATAAATGTATTAGGAAGCTCTTCGATGATTAATTTAAAGTACAATGCTAGTTATCTTATTTTTTTAAAAATAAATTTTAGAAGTTTGAGAATTTATGTGATATTTGCTGTTTATTAATCATGTTTAAGTTAAAAATTTCATATAATTTTGTTCCTGTGTGCTAGGGCTGAGGTTGCTTTTCGATGGCCCATCAAGTTTCCCGCGTGACCTCTGGCTAATTTGAGTTTCGCGCAATATGTTTAAATTATATTTAATAAGCATGCATGTGTGTAATAGGACCAATAAAATTAAATCGCATATGAATTTTTATAAAGCCGCAAATTTTTCGTTTCTAATTTTGCTGGTAGATAGATATCTTCAAAAAAAATTTTTTTTAATAATTTTCTTAAAGGATTCGGTTTAATTTGGATTTACATTGATATATATTTATATTTCCGTTACATTGATGTATGTATTTGAAAATCAGGCGAAGTTATTAATTAAAAAATTATTTTAATTCATTTCATTGAAATAACCAAAGAAAGTTCGTTTTGTCGAGTTGATTAACTGAAAATTTCAAGAATGGTTTTTTTTTCTGCATAGTTTATATATTTTTTGTTATGTTTGAAATTTTTGTCTCATATATATTTGTAACAGCTGCTTTACTTTTTCTCGATAACATTTGCATTTTATTTAAAAAAAAAATGTTAATTGCTTTTTTTGTAGGTGTTTGTCAAGTAGTTTAGAAGATGATGTAGTCAAGCCAATAAAAGTCCTGTTGGACTGCCAACATAAACAAAGGAAAATTGTACGTATCATTACCCTTATAAACCGTTTTTATTTCTATTTTTATGAAATATTTTTTTAAAAAAAACTTCTTTTACATTTAGCTTTGTACAAAGAGATTCAGAAATTCCAAATAATTATAAAAACGAATAAACAAACTCTTTCCTGTTAACGAATGAATATAAAAACATGGTGGTTTTATGCCAGAAATAAAGAAAATGATATCGGATTTTTTAATGAAACTAGAAAGTAATGATTGCGTAGTTTTCTATTTAAAACTATCATTTGATTTTGAATTTATCAGAACTGTTCGTTACTTAAGATAAAACAATGGTCGATGGAGTAAGAGTACAGGAATATCCATTTCACGTGCTCAAATGTCAGCCGAGGAATCTCAGCACCTCTCAAAAGTGTTAAGCACCATTTTTCAACGTCATAACAGAATGTATGCAATAAAAATGTTGTTTAATGCTGTGAAAAAAATTTTATGCCGCTTCTGATAACAAAGCTTTTGAATAGAACTTCTGAGACCATTGTTTTATTTTGTAAAAAAAAAGACAACTCCATCAGTCGCAGAATTATCTGATAGCCGAAATGGTAAATGCATATAGCTGACGACCTGATACATTCAGCGATGTAAAGGATTAAAATATTTGCATGTCTACTAATTACCAATCGAATAAAAACAATAAAAATTGATGAATAAGTTATTAATATTTATCCACAAGTATTGCAATGTAAGAAGATCATAATGGATGTTTTTAAAGAATTAATTAAAATTTTCATTAACAAAAAAAGGCCATTAAAATAAACAAATTATGTGAACTGTGAATGGGCTACCCTTAATATTCTTAATGCCACATTTATTTGCCAATACCGAAATATTTATTGTTGCTTGAATCAATACAACAGTCAATATGCAATTTTATGTTAAAATAAAATATACTGTCAGAAATAACGCAACTCTCACATAAAAATAGGGGAAAGAAAAAAAATCTGAACGAAAAAAGTGTTTAATGGATTGGAAATCAAGAAATGAATCAAAGAATAAAGAATGATGCTGAATTCCAGAAATGCACTCATCCTTCCGCGTCTCATCCCTTCGAAGAGTAGAATCGTCGAAAAGTGGTCGTATCGAGGCATTAAAACGAACAATAATTTTACCACCTTTGAATCAACTGAATTCATCTCTGTTTTAGACGTATCAAAAAACAAGTCGACATTATTTGAAAAAAAAAAAAAAAAAATTACATTCCATACTAATGGTTTAACAGCCTTAAAAGTCATTTTTTGATCGATCTCGGTGCACTGGAGTATTTATTAATTTCCTCATTTAAAAAATTGTTTGTATCTATTCAATTATTTATTAAATTTGGATTAAATTATTGAAATGTAAAGACAACCAGCACAAAAATGAATTTAGTATCATTAAAAAGGTAAGCATCTTAAATTTTAAGATGTTTCATATTTTTTTTTCTTTGGGATAATTTACTCTGACGTTATTCCTGGAAATGACAAAATTTCGGTTATTCTTTAATTGACTGAAGAGTTAATAAGATTTTGCATTTTGAAAAGTTGATATTATTCTCCATCCTTTCTTCAGTAATGAAGTTTGATTGAATATGATCTAATTGTTTCGGAAAAGATTTAAAAACACATTCACTCACACCTTTTTTTATTTCTACAGTAGCTTTAGATTTTTGAATCATTCTGTATTTGCAATCAAATACTTCCTAAATAAAGTAGCGAATTGATTTTCATTTGTAGCAAAGTAATAAACCCATTTATCAGTTCCTATGGATTCTTCTGTCAATAATTCAATAGAGCTTGTTGCAATTGAAAGCTATTGGAAATGATTCCAAAAAAATATAATTTCACTTTATTGGGGAAAGTTTATTGCTCCAAAATAATGTCATCCGTTTGAATTGCATTTTTCCAAACTTTGAAAGCTGCTATTAAATCGTATCTCTTTATGATTTTTTTAGCGAATTTTCATGTATTGCACTTACAGACTGAAAGCGATTTCGATGAACTAGTAGAGGGAATAAAAATTTCTACGAAGTTGTTTCTAAAGATTGCAGAAATCATTTGAAATCTTATTTTTTCAATTTTTAATAATTATTCGGTGATAACTAAAATGTTTTTAAGAGATGCATTATTATTCTTTCGTATACGTGTGGTACAGGGAAATTATAGTAATTGTCAAAAAATTTGAACTCGAGATTTTGACCAATCTCCACGTTTCAGACCTCCCTGAGTTCAAAAACACATTTTTGGAAAGTGTCCGTCTGTATAGACAAAGATAACAGCAATGCAAATTCAATTTTTAGATGCTATAAATCGCATGCTTGGACTTAATCGTATGTGATGGATGGAAAATTTGGCTTATAGTATTAACAGCAAATTATTTTAGGCCGCGGTAGCCTGGTTGGTAGAGCGTCGGTCTCGTAACCGAAAGGTCGCGGGTTCTGTCCTCGTCTCGGCCAAAGACCGCCGTGTTGGCTAATAGCAGTTGGAGCACGTTAAATATGTCGAGACTGCAAAGTCCTCCAAGTTCCCATAACAAAACGATACCTCTGGGGGTACTGAATCAGGGATGAGTCGGTCTCTGATTTGGATCTAAATTCTGACTTGCGGATGGATGAATGAGTGTATAAATGAGTTCGACCGCCCCCTAAAAAGGGTTGTGTCGTGTGTGTTCGAGCAAAGTCGTACTTTCACCTTAACGGTGCTCGTTAACAACGAAAGGCGCACAACTCTGCCTTAACTCGAAAGAGCTCCGCTCATTCGTGCTTGGTATGACCAAGTGACATTAGAACCACCACCACAGCAAATTTACAGATTTCTCTCAAATTTCATGTAAAATCCGTTCAGAGGAAGCCTATCTGTCCAGCTGTCCCAATATAAGTTAACACGATAACTACAAAACGAAGAAAGCTAGATTGATAAAATTCGGTATTTACATTTAATTATATTGTAGACTATCAGATTTCGAGCACAATCCAATGAGGGGTTGATCATCGGTTAGTCTGTAATTTCAGAAACATATAAACGCGATAAATCAAAAATGCAATGAATTAAATACGTGAAATTTGAAAAAGGATTTTGTGACTACAAGTGTAGATTTGCCTGAGATTTTTTTTTGTTTCAATTAATTGCAAAAAACGTGTTTAAAACACAAATTCAATTTTCGGATGCTATAAATGGCATGCTTGAACTTAATCGTCAAATAATTCGCCAAGAATGACAGGATGGATTCAGGGAAAATGCTAATTCCATGGCATTTTCATTTTTAAAAATCATTATGATTATGTAAATACTGTCATGTATTTTCTATTTCGCTATGCCTTTTTTCTGTCCGATTTTTTAATGTAATATATAATTCTTCAGGTAGTGATGTATGCTGTTCTTTCAGTGACTGCAACGTTAAATTTATTGTTGCATTAGCTGTTTATAAATTAGAATCTCTCCGACATAATGCCTCAACAGCCAGTTTTATTGGAAGTAGAGCTGATGCAGTTCTCGACTTCACTTGATTGTACCATGCAAATCTGTTGTCACAGTCTAATTAATTTCCCTGTTAGGGAGACATAAAAACAAAAAGTAAACTATTTTACAGTTATCGATCTTTGAACATATAATGGAGACTATTAAAAAATGTCTACTAAATATCAAGAGAAAAAAAAAAACGGTATTTAAAATTGTGAATACCGCTATGGTATGGTATGTTTTATTCGCACAAGGTCCAATTCAGGACATGCTGCGCCATCCACAAGGATTTTTAAATAGTTCTAATATAAAATGTGTAAATGAAAGAAGGGTATATTGTAAAAATGTCAAAGCTGAGAAGATTCATGATTTAAAAAGATGTGGTACATGAATAAAAAATAAATCTCAAATGTTAAATGCTATGAAAAAAATCAATGGCTTTTAAAAAGTCAAAAGTTTTGAGGGAGGTTTCTCACCTACTAGGTCACGTAAATTTGAAATTGGCGAATGAAAGTGAGTTAAATGATCTGAAGTAAAATTATGGCTTTCAGTAAGAAAATGTGCTATAGAATTGATCACTCCACAGTTTGTACAATGAAGGGCCTGTTCCCCTAACAACAAATGTCTATGAGTGTATCTTATGTGACCAATACGTAGACGAATTAATTTTACATCCGTGCGCCTCGGTTTGGTAAAACTGACCACATATTTATTTTTATTTGAATGGTATGTAGTTTATTATCAACTTGCACGTCCCAAACTTCCTGCCACTTTGCACAGACATATTGTTTGATATATCCTAAAATTTGATATATCCTGTGAATACCGGTATTACAAGATTGTACCAAAGGCCCAAAATACCCGTATTCGGTACTGCAATCCATAGTCCTGGCCTGTCATCTTTTATACTCTTCCAGCCTTGTTTGAACGTTCATAAACTTTAATTTGATACATTACAGCTTCATCGTGAGTTTACTTTAACCTTTGAGAAATATCTGGTAACAATTTTCTTAGAAGCGCACAAAATTTCTCACTTGAAAGCTTTTTCGAAATTTAATAGTCTTTGAAATTTTAAAGTCACGAGATATGCTCATGTCATGTATATTTGAACTGGATAAAACATGTTCTCATTAGACGTTTGCATAATAGCCTTCGCTAGCAGGAAATAACATGGTCCATTTACATTTGGGAAACATTAAAAATACTAAATATTTCGGACATTGTAAGCATATGATATAAATTATAATATTACAAGAGAAGCCATTGACATGTTTTGGTATGTTGCCAAGCAACGAATAATTTCGTTGTAGCCTAACATCGCCGCAGTTTCTTAAATCAAAACGATTGATCGATCATTGAAAAAGAAAATATTACGAAGTACAGTTTAAAGATTTCGCATTTTATCCGTCGTTTCAACACAGTGGTAATTTATTCATAAGAATTGTAATAATAAAGTACTTCAATAAAGTAACAAAGATTGCAAATCTCTTATTATATGTCATTTCTAATGCACTAAAGAAGATAGAAAAATTTTGGAAACAAATATTCTTTTTGAAGAGTGTGAGAATTATAAGTGATAAAGATATAACGTTGGAATTATTCACAAGTTAATTGAAAGTAAATTATCTACAGTTAATTTAGGCGATAATGAAAAAAGAAAAATTTGGAGAAATTTGTCATTTTTATTTAAAGATGTAGTAAAATCTACTAAAAAACTTCGGATTTATTTTGTTTGACAAAATGTCATTCGAGAATTTAATTCAGTCCATAGTATTATTGCAGCATTAGCAGAAACTTTTGAGCAATTTAATTATAATTATTAAATTGCTGAGGTTAATAAATTTAAATATTTGCTAATTTGACATTGTTGAAATTTATATTTGCTATAGGTTACTCATAATTTTAATTAATATAAATTTCTAATTGTTATTCGAAAATAGTTTAATTAGCTGGAATTAGTATATTTTATGAAATTATTACTGTCCGTTTATTATAACAGTGGTTATTATTCAATTATAATTGTGATTATAATTCAATCAGCTAAGCCTAGCAACACATCTAGCGCTGCATCTACTGTCACCTCACTACCAAAGATATTTATTTTTACTTGAATAGTGCAAAATATGTTAAATTTCAAAACAATTTTCATATTTTTAAACAAATACACTTACTTTTTTAAACTGAAAATATCGATTTAACATTATTTTTTTTAACTTTTTAAGCTACAAAAAATATTTACTTCACTAGAAAATACTCATAATTATTGACAATAAAGAAAAAACTTCTATCTTTGCTTATATTTGGACTCAATTTGTTATTCTACTCGCGTATATAAGTAACTTGCACAGAAGCTTCTTGTTCTTACTTCTCTCACTTTGGAGAGGAGGAGTTGTGCTTAATTTTCATAATTCATCTCATAATCGTTTTATTATTCTTTCCACCATAACTGGCTTTTGTGTGCGAGTGCTATTGCTGTTTACTTCTGTAAAACGTTTATTACTTTATACCATTACTTGCTACACATATATTTCTTTATAAACGACCTAATTAAATATATTCAACACTAAACAAATTCACAAAGACTTATCGATAACTGTCGGCGGATTTGTAAAGTGCCATAAGTAAAAAAAACACTAAAGGTTATTGCATGGCAAATTGAGGAATATGTATTGGCAGGAAAGAATCATGGATTGTATGCTCCGAACATGCATTATCCAATCGTGCTTCAGTAGCTTTTATTTGCTGTCGGGCTGGTTGCTGGCGTCCCCCCCCCCCACTCTTCCTTCCAAACAGAAACGCGAGAATGGCCTTTCTCTGAAAATCTTTCAGGTATCCGATTATCATCATATGTTGAAGCTATGTCAGACTTCAGATGAATCTATAAGCATTGAGATGATACATAAACTCGGCTAGATGTGCCTAGACAGAGTGGTATTAGAACTACTAGTAATTCATAACAGATATTTTTCTCTCACTATTGCTGGTTTCTTAGTTCTCAGAGTCATAAGATTAAATCTCAATTCATAAAGTAGCATTTAACAAATATCTCAGAAATAACAGATCGGAACTACACCAAATGGCATATTATGTTAAATGAGCCGTTTTAAGGCTATTATGTAAGTAACGTAGCTTCCATCTTGTGATTCATGGCTACCTACCTCTGTTTTTTTTTACCTCACAAATTTTTTTAAAATTTTGGCAAATTGGATTTTTTGGCTGTTGTTAATTTCTATAGCAAATGATTCATCTGAAATTTTGAAAGTGAAAAAAGGCGTAAGGTATTCGACTACGTTAAAAACACTGGTTTTCGACCACATTGGCGAATTTTTTAAAATTGTTATTTCTTGTAGTTGAGACGTTCCACTTTCCAAAACAGTTTATCTTTTATAGAAAAAGAAAGGCCTTACCTATCATCCAGAGAAATTTTAATCAAAACGCAGTTTTCAGTTACAATTTGTCTTTAACTTCAATTTTAATTTTCATGAAAATTCTATGCTGTTAACGTGATATCTCAAAATCTAATAGAGGTATTTACATAAACATTTCAGCGTGTGTTTAAAACTATGTGATCAATGAAATGAACCAAAGTTTTTATTGTGGGGGGGGGACTACTTTTTCATTTATAGGTCTTTTTATAAAAATTAATTTGTGAATTTATAGAAAAAATGCATACATACGTGTATTTGCACCCGTAACTTCTTTGCATCTCAAAATGTTTCTTAGATTTTTGTTCATTTCATTCGTCATTATATTCTATAACTTGACTTCAAAGAAAAATAGGATTGCTACATTATAATTTTGTATAGAGCGTTAACCATTTTGTTTACATTTCATTAAATGTTACTACAAATTTTCATATTTCTCAAAATATTTTATATTTTCAAATACTTTTTTTTTGTATTTATAGTGTTTATAATTCACAAAGCAATATACAATACAATAAAGGTGGGGGTCTGACCCTCCCATCGATGATGGGAAGCAATCCCTACTGGGAGGTTGTACCGGGGTCGGTTATGGCCCTTAGGACTCAACCACAGCTCCCGCCAGTGTTATTGTAGCGGCGGTCCGGTCGTTCCTTAATTTTTCCGTGTGCCTTCGTTGTGGGTCGGAGGTCAATAATATGACTTTCCGTTTTATCACCTAGTTCAAGTATATGAATGGTTCTAAAATATATTTCATCTGAAATATCTTCTGATTCTTTTCAACTTTCCTGCAGTTGGAAAATACCGTGGACAAAGTGTATAAATCTCTGAATGACAGAAGAAACGAAGAGCTGAAGGCTAAGAAGATCAGCTACGCATGCGCCCGCGAGAACGAAAGAATGCAAGAGCAGGCTCTTGATTGCAAACTCAACAAAGGGAAACTCCTCACAGAGAAAGACATACATAAAGTGAGCATTGCATTTTAATGCTTGGTTTTAATTAATTGGAAATATATAGCATTAGCGGGAATCTTTGAGCAATTTAATCATAATAATTAAATTGCTGAAGTTAATAAATGTAAATATTTTCTCATTTGACATTGTTGTAATTTATATTTGCTATGCTTACTCATAATTACTCATAGTTTTAATTAATATAAATTGGTAATTGTTATTCAAAAGCAGTTTAATTAATTGGGAATAATATATTTTATGAAATTGCTATTGTCGATTTATGTTATGCATAGTTCTAAGTATTAAATATAGGTTGTGAATTGTTATAATGAACTTAGTGTTAATTTCTGTTGATGCATACCTCTAATTAGCTGGAAATAATATGTTTCATCACATCATTATATTCCATTATTATTAGCTAATAATTTTACAATTTAAAAAATATTAAAACTGATAATTAAAAACTAACTGGGCATGAAAAACTTATAAGCAATGAAATACTCTATATTGGTTGAAAAAGCTATAATTGCGATCATTTTTTTATATTGAATTGACTTTTTCAATTGACCGAATTTTAATTTAGTTATTCACAAAATTTTCATAGTTTCAAGAACCATCTTAGTTACATTCTTTTACGCATAAAAAAGTGTTTCGATTTATATAATTTACTATTTTCTTTCAGCTCTTTCGACAACCAGCTGATTTATTCAAAACATTTTGCCGTCATTACCATTTTAAAATTTTCTATATTGTTTAATTTAAAAAAATTAAACACATATTGCTGTAAAAGATTGAAAAATAATGCATTGGAAAATAAAAAAGAAATTACTGCGTAAGAAATAGCTGTAATATTTGAAATAAATTTTAATATCGAAACTTAATTATAATGTATAAAACGGTTTACAACTGATGAAATCAATGAATTATTCTCATGCATCCAGCTACTAAAGATTTGTTAAACGGAATGGCATTAAAAATATGAGATTGAGGGAAGGCTTTTTTTTCTTTAGGTTATTCTGATTTGAATTAAAATAGTGCACTTATAAGTATTTAATTTAACTATAACACACAAATAAATTGCATAAATTAGACACTGCTGGTATTTTTTACTCAAAATAAATTTACCATTTTTTTGCAGATGTATACAAACTTATTTACTAAATAACATTTGAAAACGGTTTTGCGATGTTTTGAATTGAATTTGTATCCTTGGTATGACTTTGAAACTTAGTACACGCAATTAAAAAGTACTTATAAGAGTACATTAAAATAATTTTAAGCTCTTTTGTACCTTATACCGTTTGATTAAACAAATTATTATTAATGTGTACAAACGGAGAATTACTAAGTATGAATTTGGGTTTTCATCAGCTTTTAACAAGTACATTTTTCTTTTCCTTTAACTTTCTGAAACGTATATTGAAATTATTTTTGAATAGTTCTGCTTTAGCATAAAACTGCGAAAAGGTTACATATTTTACGATCAAGCAGATTAACCCCTTCCAGTAAGATCTAAGAATGCAAAAATTATGGGTGAAATAGCTCTTTAATTTTCATTTAAGAAAACTTAGTTTATTTTATAACTCTAACTAATTTATAATTATTAATTAAAATTATATTATTGGTAAGGATGTAATTGTAACTTGTAACTTCACATTCAACATTTCTTCAAAAATCTAATGATTTCGGATTAGCCCCTAGTTTTCGTGTTTACTCTAGGCACTCCGGTTTTTTTTTTTTCTTTTTCTTTTTAAATATAATTTTAGTCACATAATGTTTTTACAACTCCAGAGTGTTCACAAAAATTACATATTAGTCATTATGCGCGTTTTTGTCTTCTTGGTAATATTTCACTATCATTAGTTTTAATATCAGTATCAGTTAAATATATGCTTATTTTCTGTTTTTTCTGAATCATTTTGATCTTCTTGAACTACATTACTCTTATTCATTAAATTGTTTATTTCACTGCATGTTTAGCATTTAGTAAGTCAGATGTTCAGACTAAATGTTTATTAGAATTAATAAACGAATGTATTAGAATGACTACTAATAGTTTGGCCATAACTTGTACCAAAACCATCAAACGATGCATGATGGTGATCTATGATATCAACATAAGTAATACAAGTGCATTCGCATTCATTACACTAGAAATTTTAAATCAAATTTATTATTATATTCAACAGTAACTTAAGTCGCATGACGAATATAGCTCGTCATGCCATATAGCACAATAACGAATATAGCTCGTCATTGTGCTATATGACATGAAAAATCAATGACGAGTTATGCTTGTCATTTTACGGGAAGGGGTTAAGATTGCAAAAATTAATGTCTAATTCAGCTGATTTTCATATTCAGCTGATCAATTGTTATAGTCTTGATATCTCGTTGAAAAAGGAGATACAGCTATGGTAGCAGACAAGCCTAAAATCACTCTAGCAAACGACCATACCGTTATGAATGTTAGATATCCAATTGGATTGTTAATTCTTTTCCATTTTTCAGTTGGAAGCAAAAAAACGGAAAGCGGAAGAACTGCTGACGAGAGCCGACATCGATTATTACAATTCCTGTATCAAAGCTGAGAGGACGAGGCAAGATTGGGAGACGTCCGTGTACAGAGCTAATCTCGCCTTCCAGCAACTGGAGGAGGAGCGGCTCAATAGCATGCACGATTTTGTACAGAAATATACCAACCACTACAGCCAAATGGGACCTGCCTTAACACAAGTTCGTTCTTCACTTTTCACACCAACTCTAATTTTGTTTTGAAAATTATATGTAATTTCTTGGTATTGATTTAAATTTATTGCTTATTATTCAGTAACACTAGAAAATTTTTGAAAACTTCTTTTAAATAATCGTAAACTTTATTTATTTATTTATTACAAATACTCAGAAGATTGGCTGTGACGCTATTCGATTTCTAGCCCACCAATATTTCTGAACTTTACTGTTTAAAAGCACAAATGCAGAGCACGAATCAAGATATGTAATATCAAAATTTTGGTGTTGTTCGCAAAGAGGACATAAGTAAGGGTCACAAAGCTCGAGCCAATACTAGTATGCGGGCAAATAGTCATGGTCTATAGCAGGGATGGGGAAACTACGGCCCGCGGGCCAACTCCGGCCCGCCGGAAGGTTCTATCCGGCCCGCGGATAGACTTTTAATTTGCCGGTCAGAGGCAAATTAAAAGAAATATTCATTTATTATGTATCCATCTCCTTTTCTACTTTGTTTGAATATTATATTTTTTCTTCCTTTTTTTCAAAGAGCTGGTAATCTGTTTACATTCTCTATTTTTGTTCTGCAAAACATAAATCGAAGGAAATAGCAAACGCAGGCAGTTTTCAATCGGTAAAGTGTTAAAAGCGAAAGTTATTTGTTAGTTATAGCTGTAGATTGGCGCCAACAAGCTTTATCTTTTTCTTGTGGAACAGAAGAATAGAAATTCAATATATTCAAGCAGAATTGGATAATTTTACCATGCCATTCAACGTAAATTGTGAAGCAGTGAGGTTAGATTTGCTGCTTGAATTAATTGAGTTGCAATCTAACAATCATCTCAAGCAATTGTTTCTAAATATGCCAAAGTTAGAGTTTTACAAATCATTATCGAAAGTAAGTTTCCCAAATTTAATATCTCATGCCCAGTAAACCAGTGCTATGTTTGCTTCATCTTATATATGTGAACAAGTGTTTTCAACTATGAACCTTAGAAAGAATTATTTCAGAAGTAGACTGACAGATGAGCATTTAGCCTCGTTCCTTAGAATCAGTACATCTCACTTCGAACCTCAATATGAGGAACTTTTAAAAATGAAATCGCAATTTCATTCATCTCATTAATATATTAAATTGTAATACTTGTATATTGTTTTTAAAATTTTAGAAAAATTCATCTTGGCCCGCCAAACTTTATTTTTTCGATTTTTGGCCCGCGATCGAAAAAGTTTCCCCATCCCTGGTCTATAGCATAGGTTTCCAGTGTGGGCGTTTGGAGTTTTCAGGGGGCGGTAAAAGACCCAGAGAAAATTAGGGGGCGTTGATATGGCACGGAAGGGCGTTAGAAGATTAATCAAATATAGTCTGCAATGACTTCAAGGAACGATTCCAGGGCATTTTAAACATGGACATACCAGCCTAGGTTTCGGATCCTTTTTCCAAGGTCAATACAACGTGATCACCTCAGTTAGAAGAAAAACTGATAGAACTGACGACAAATGAGGAACAAATTAAATTCAAGAATGGTTAACCAAGAATTTTGGTTGAAGAAGTCGATTTCACAACTGTATTCAGGATTATGGTCGATTGTTCAACGACTTCTGATTGCATTCCCATCTTCATAATTAGCAGAACGTGGATTTAGTGCCGTAGCACCATTGGTAACATAAAAGAGAAATTGACTCCATGTTACTGAACGCGGCGATTTAAGTATTGTTTTTAAGGGAAATCGAGCCCGATATCAACGAGCTCTTTAAAATGCATCGAATTCAGCCTTCTCATTAGTTAAGTTGGAAATTCGATGTCTTTGAATTTTAATAGAATTACGTATGCGTTTTGATTCTTCTCTGAAACTGTCGATTTATTTACTTAAAAAGCAATAGTTTATTATGGATTACTTTGTATCATCAAAACCCATTTCTGTCCTTATAACAAGTAAGCTAAAACTTTTTTAAATGAAGAAGAAATTCAGTAGCATTTCAATTCCAACAATATTTTGTCTATCAGTAATTTTTTAATATAATTCTTGTTTTCACCACGTATTATGTATACTCCTATTTTTCTGGAATGGGACGGGGGCGGTATTGAAATATTCACTAGAAAAAGGGGCACCAGTTCAAAAAAGGTTGGGAACCTATGGTCTATAGCAGTGATGGGGAAATTACGGCCCGCGGGCCAAGTCCGGCCCGCGGAAAGGTTTAATCCGGCCCGTTTAAGAGTGCCGTCGTGAGAATGTTCGAACCCATTCTTATTTCGTATTGTGACGACCCGCATAAAAACTAACTGCAGCGATATTCAAAACACAATAGTATTCTGGACAAATCCATCCGACCCAAACAGCTGACTCCTCTTCGCTCGAAACTTCCAGACACTCTCGCATTTTTAATGTTAATTACGAAGAAGTTGATGCAAAATTTCAACTTGAGTTAATAGAACTGAACTGTAATACTCTCCTGAAACAAACTTTTCATACTAGAATACCATTATTAGAATTTTATAAAAATTTAAGTTCAGATAATTTCCCAAATCTAATTACTCATGCAATGAAGATAATGACAATGTTCGGCTCATCTTATATATGCGAACAAATCTTTTCAACAATGAAGTTTAGGAAAACTTCTTTAAGAAACAGAATTGCAGATGAGCACCTTTCATCAGTTTTAAGAATTTTTGTTTCGCAAATGGAACCGGACTATGATGAAATTTTGATAAAACAGTCTCAATTTCATTTTTCTCATGCACCATCAACCAGTAATGACATCAGAAAATAAAGTGATAAATAATGCTTCACATCAAGAACTACTCTAAATTCATTTTATATTTTGGGCTTATAATTTTCTTACCTTTTGCTTTTTTACTATTAAAATAATAAGTGTATGTAATAATATATGTATATGTTTATAGAACACATAATTTTTTTAACGATTAAGTATTATTCTTCGGCCCGCTACGGTCGTCTAGTTATTACAAATGGCCCGTCTTAAAAAAAGTTTCCCCACCACTGGTCTATAGTATAGTAAGGTTGAAAAATGCCACAGCTGCACTTCTAGGAAAATCTGTCAGAGATACAAGAAAGGAAGCAAAACCGTAGCAGATTTAGTGTTAACAGGGTGCACCCCAATTATCTTTAAATGATAAAGATGTGCTTTTATGCCACAGGTATTACCATAGCATCAAATGTTTCTTGCTCAGGATTCGGAATTAAAAATTTGTAGTGAAGAAAAAAAATTAGCCCCCCCCCCTTCTTCGAGTTTAAAGTGTGTCTGATTCAAAGAAGAAAGAATACAAGGGTGAATTTATCCACAAAGATCGAAATCCTATACATTGTATGATACATAGATGTGTGCAGATGCATCACAAATATTAACACGACCTAAAGAAATAAATAAAATTTGCATATAAAGGAGAAAGTATCACGCCGTTAAAACTAAAACGAAAAATTACCGCACAGAGGACGGAAGATGATCGTTGCATTGCCACAAGATGCAATTACCGTCATGAAATCCATGATTATTTTTAAAAAAATTCAGAAGTTTTTCTAGAATTTAAAATATTAGTACCGTATTTTATTTTAGTTAATGAAATTGTTTATACTATATGAATATTTCAAATGACACAGTTTTCGATTTTTTTCTTTGCCGATTAATACCAAGTAGCAGAGCTCGTGGCGCAATATTATGTGGTATTGATCAATATTCCACAATAATATACAATATTGCTAATATTGATCTATATCATACAATATTGTGCAGCATTTCTGTACTACTAAAGATACTGAAACATTATTTGCCAAATGCATGCTAACCCTTTACTTTGGAGAACAGCTTTGTTTTGAGTAATAGCCATATGAGGACAATTTTTAGCGTCTTAGTAAAAATTGCTGAAACGAACTAACGGTTTTCAATAAAAACAATTCACAATTCATTAAAGGCTTAAAATTTCCAATTTTTACTGCTTAATAAAAAATTCTATCAAATATTCGAAATTATTTTCTTTTATTACTGTACAATATACCACAGAAAAAAACCCGAATATAACCAGTGTCAGATTTTTCAATGTTGCAAACGAATTCAAACACATGATATGTGGGCGGAGCTAATCGCGAAACCCACATGGTATCGTAAGTATGTATATGCATGTAAAAAAGTTTCAGTTCTCTTCTGTGAGTGTGTGCGTGTAATATGGTTTTGTTTTTATGGCGGTAGCTTCTAGAATGGCTTACCGAATATATCTTATCTCGGAATATAATTAGTAATTATATTTTTACTCGGATTAATTGTTCATATGTCTTTATTTAGAATATGTACGTTGTTAAATCTTGTCAAGTTTGCTGTTACAAATAAACTGTTCAAAAAGACAACCAGCTCGTCATTCCTTGGAATCTCGTATATTTAATTTGGTGAAACCATTCATTTATTATTTTTTATTCATTCCTAGTTGAGATTCCATTGGAATTTGAATTTTCAAGGTATTATTGTGCATACTTATGTCATCTCATACTGTTGTTTATAAAATCGACTTTCACTGATTAGTCATACTTTCCGAGTATAACTGCCCACTTCCTTTTTTTTTTTTTTTTTTGAGGCAAAGAGATTTATTTAATTAATGAAAATTCCATTTCCTGATCAAGCCTCTCTTCTTTGTCTTATTATCAAAAAATATCTCATAACATTGATACGATATTTTCATGATAATGCCCGGCATTCAGAATATTAAGCAACATCGTCGAGATGTTGAACAATAGTTTGCGTTAAGAGAGTTTGGCTCCGATTCGAAAAACAGTTAGGATTATGAAAAAAAGTGAGAAAATATTCTTTAGGAAAAAATTTTTGAATTCAAATACTTGTTCGAATAACGAAAAAATAATAATAATCGTACAGTAAAAAAAGCAATTGACATAGATGATTATTTAACGCTCCATAATGGCATATAGGAAGCGTCATGCGTTTCTTTACTTACATAGTATTATTATTAGATAAATAGAAAATGTAAGAAACTCAATATTTTTGTGGTGTCTTTGAAATAATCAAATCAATTGTACTGAATGTTTTTGGCAAAACCAATAATAGTTAACAGGCAAGAACATCTTGGACTGGTTTGTGCTCCTTAATCAATCAGTTAACTGTAAACAAATAAAAATGAACACATTAGCTGGTGGTAAGTTCAAAAGCCAGATAACAAATCTAAGAATGCAAAGATTATTAATCTTACTAATGATTATCGCGTTCATTTTTAATTCTTAGATCGTGTTTGAATGTATTAGGTTCATCAATCGTAAATAAATAAAAATGATCTCGCAAGTAGGAAGTGTCGTGTTCATTTTTAATTCTGATTAAATAATTAGCAAATGATATATAATTCTAATTTAAGAAATAGTATACATAAATCAATTATTTTTCTTTTCAGTGCGCCGAGAGGCTAAAAGTTACAGTTAACTCAGTAGATGTTTCTGCAGACATACAGAAGCTTATTGAAACCAGAGGAACTGGGCAAAATGTGCCAGAACAATTCTTGCCAGATTTTTATGTAAGAATTTGAACATATTGTATTCGAATTTAATTAATTATTTCAAATATTTCTTCTTGAATCTATATACATTATTAAAAATATTAATTGTGTATAATTACTACCATTTTTATAATTACATAATACTACTATATCTGATTACAACTCCATAAATTTAATTATTTTTTTATTTTATATCATTATTTTGTTTTACAGAATTTTTATTAGCATTACTGTTTTGAATAATTATCTTATTTTTGTCGAGAAATTCCGAATTAAGCCTTTGACAAATTTCATTATCAAAATTTGTGATGAGAAAACACTAAGCAATAAGTGGAAAATTTTATAAACATTACTAATACATTTCCCGATATTCAAAAATGTTTTTTTAGTCAAATAAAAAAAATCAGAAGGAAGAATATTCCGTTTGCTCACTCCTTTTGATCTCTATTTTTTATTTCTCCATATTGATCGCCCCTTTTTCAGGCTGAAAACTTGAGCTACGAGATGAAGAAAGAGAGGCGGAAGGAGATTCTGCAAAGGTTTCTGTCCCTTCTGAAGCACGATTTGGAACTGGAGAGGAAAGGTAAACAGGGCGTCGAAAATTTGGCTAAAGTCTTCCAGGAGACGCCCACATTCGGAGATGCTGATGCTCAACAAGATGTCTTTGAAAAGCTGCAACACGTAAGAAGGAGTGGTTTACTTTATGTAATTTAGTTTAATTATACAGGTTGATCAGCGAATAAGTCTCGATTTCAAAATTAAATATCTCTACAACAAAGATCTATAGAGTTATGCGGTAAACTTTACGTTTATTAGCAAAACTGTAAAAATAGTGTACAAAAGTTTAGAAAATTGAGTTACGAAAATCGTTAACAGATGGCGTTCTGCGCTGAAAACTCTTTCTCTGAAAAAAAATATTTAAAAAAAATAAATTAATAAAAAATAAATAAAGTGATGCGGTTTTTTGCAATCAAAATACAATTTTTTCAAAATGTTCACCATCGGAACAATGAGGTGGCGTGATCGAACTATGAAATTTGGCATCACGTCTTGCAATGTCTCAACGGAAATGGAATAACATGCAATACCAATCAACGATTCAAGCTCATCTAGAATGGCGATACTGTTTCTATAGGCAGTGTCTTTCAATGCTCCCCACAGTAGAAGTCACAAGGAGTCAGGTCGGGAGTCATTTTTCATTTTTGACGTCACACTGAAGACTTCTATGGGCATTGTGATTAGAGCGCCATCTGTTAACGATTTACGTAACTAAATTTTCTAAACTTTTGTACAGTATTTTCACAGTTTTGCTAATAAACGTACAGTTTACCGCATAATTCTATCGATCTTAGTTGTAGAGATATTTAATTTTGAAATCAGGGCTTATTCGCTGATCACCCTGTATCAATCTCATGCTTTGGTGTTACGCGAAGTCAATTTAGGGATGGATCTCATAATTTATAGTCGAAACCAGAATCATCTGTCCAAACATTTTTGCCAACCCAAAGCGGAAGACATTTGATATTAATTTCTTCTAAGTATAACGTGCTTTAGGCCCCTGAACTGGTTTAACTACATCAAATTCAGCTACTGAACAGCTGAGATTCAAGTCCCAAAGTCTATGAAGCTCCATTAGAAAAGAATTTAAAGACTCATTTTTCGTTAAATAATTGATTTAATTTATTGGTAATGTATATAAGACTATGCTTAAGATAATCATTATACTTCAGCATATTATTATAAAAATCGTCTTGTAGGCATAAGGTAAATTTAATCCTAGTTGGATGATGGATAATGTTACTTTGTTTCACGAATATTCCAGATTTAGTTTAGTTATATTAACGTCCCGTTGTAAATCAACACTAGAGCTATTTTGGGACGGCACTCGTAATTTTGAACCACAGCCAGATGACGAGGACGACACCTGAACTGGCACCCACCTCTCCATACCACACCAGCGGGAGGACATTCGGACTGATAGATTTAACGTGCTGGAGGTCGCCTCACACGACGGTTCCTCGGTGGTATCGAGTCTCGAACCTGAAACCCTCCGAAGCCGAGACCTTACCACCAAATCACCGTGGCCACGAATTTTCCAGAAGGCACGGAACACTTATAATGAAAAAACCGCTACGATGTGCACAAAAAAAAAAGCCCTCGTAGAAATTAACAACACAGCAAAATGTATATCACAAATTAAATTAGAGTAGTGTAACCAGTGGTGCTCATAGTTTATTAGCTTATCAGCTCTCTGTAAGGGCACAGAGATTAACCCTTTTAGGCATCTCGAATTTATATAGCTTTTCCAACAGTTTGTTGTGTCACATGGAATTTGCTTGAAGAATCTTAAGATCTCGGCTTTGATGATAGATAGGAACGCTACTTTTGCATTTCCAATAATCTTTATTTGAAACTATGGTTTGAAGTTAATAGCCTGTCATCCATCAAACATATCTCTAAATTTATCTTTCCCTACTATAATAAAATAGCAAGAAAATAGTTTTACAATTTCATATAATTATTAACATTTCATATACCAGTCAAATATCTTTGCTTGCAACAAGGAATTTAATGTGGGCCATATCCATGTAATTGATATATCTTCATTTGAATTGGGCCTTGAATTCTCATTTCAATATTCAATATCTATATCTGTTTTTGACTACTCATTCCAAAAAATTACTTGAAGTTAACAAGGACATTATTCTAAATTAATATTGGAATACATGACTTTCTATTCGTATCCATTTCTTTTGTAAAAGAAAAGAAGGAGACATTTTGCTGTGATTTTGTTGATAAACACTGGAGGTTATTATTATCCCATGGATTTTTTTATTTACTAAAGAATTTCATTCTATTTTCTTGACCAAGTTTTTAATCCTAGTATTAACTAATTTACAGGAATCATCAAAATTTTTACAAAAAGAAATCATTTTTTACAAATATATATAAATTTATTAAATAAACTCTAACGCTTCCTTAAAATTGCAGTGTAATATTGTGATACAAAAGTAATTGAGAATGAGATACATTTTTAAAATCAAACTATTCAACAACATTATCATTATACTTTGATATTATTGAGCAGGATTTCCAATACTGAAAAAAAAGCTGAATATATTACATAATATGTTGTATTTATAGAGTACTGAATACCAAAAAAAAAAAAAAAAAAAAAAAAAAAAAAAAAAAAAATGAAGATGTAAAGACAATGGAACTTGTTGCAAACAATACTGCGCTTATTTCACTAGTACTTAAAACTAAAAACAGCATCTTCAATGCAGTAATCTACTTCATCTTAAGACAAATTCAGTACTTAAATAATGAATCGCATTCCCAGTTTCATAGAAGGAGCTAAGTTTCAAGATTTTGTAAGCTTTTACCATTGCTTCTAGTAGAATTTTCAATACTAGTAATCAAAATTCCTTTTTGGTAACTTCGATTTGATCATCTCATGTAAATGCACGAAAAAAGAATTATATGTATGACTTTTTAGATGTTGAAATTATCACAACATAATCTTATAGAAAGATTTTCATAGGGTAAAGATTATCAAATAAAAAAGTTTAGCTTTGTTAATTAATTTTTTCTTGTAAAAAAATTAAATGTACAGGAACTAAACTTATACATATCTGGTTCATTTCAAGAAAGGAAATTGTTTTATATCCTCACCCTTCCTAGTAAGGAAATGTCTTAAGCTTTTTCGGTATTAAAAACAGAAAAAAATTCACAGGTTCAAATAGCCATTTCTACATATATTTCTAGGATTTTGTGCATATTTTTTCAAAAATGTATGCCATAAATTTTCATATGAGACAAAAATACTAAAAAAAAAAAAAAAAATCTTTTATAAAGATATTAAAAATTTCAACATTGAAGTATTTGTAATTTTTTTGTTAATAGATGAGGGCCATGCTCACCTACCTAGAGGCCACAAGATTTAAGATGCAATGCACTCTCGCTGAGCTGGATGGACGCAATAAACCTACACATCCTTTAATTAATCACATGGAAGTTAAAAACAAACAGGTAAGATTTTACGTGCTTATAAGCAATCATAATAAGTTCAAATGCTCAATAAGTATTGATACCTTATCAAAACCATCTTAAAAATTTAAAATGATGTAATAAAGACAAATTCATTTTAATCTTTATATTTTTTATGTATTATATATGCATAATATAACTAATATATTCTTATTATATAAGGAAAAAAATTCATTGTATTTATTATAGGGAATGAATCAAACCATTCTTAAAATCCCACACTGGGTAAGGATGGAGAGACGAAATTCTGGCAGCAGTGGTTCTGGATCAAATGACTCCCATGACATTGACATATCACAAGTACAAGGTAATTTTTTAATTAATTCTTTAATATGCATTTTTAAGGATAGATCTACATTTAAAGATATATCTATGCAGAATACCAATAAGTATTTTTTTAAAGTTTTGATAAATTTTTAATAAAAGATTTTCACAAAATTAAGTTTATAATAACATTATTTTAACAGGTTTCAGAGTGCAAATATTGTTTTGTGAAAATTTTTTATCTTGTTATTATTGAAATAGGTCTTTATGGCTTCTTGTTTAAAGAAAGACTTAATTGGCAATAACTGATAATAATACTTTTTGCTTAATCTATTCCCAAACATTAAAAAGTTTAACATCTTTTTTTCTATAAACCTTATATGAGAGACAAACATAATTTCAATTATCCAAAAAATTATTTTTTTCAAAATAAAAAGAGAGAGAGAGAGAGAGGAGGAGAAAAAAGCAATAACTGTTGATACGATTGTGATTGAATAAAATAATATATAAAAATATACTTGAGTTATATATGTTTTATGAAGCTGCTGCCAAAAACAGTGCAAATTACTGTTAATTTCAAAAAGCCACTTCCACTCTTTTGGGGAATTTTAATTCTTCGGATGAATAAGCAAGAAAACTTAAGCACTTAAAGGTAAATGTCCATTCTCACAAAAATATGGTTTGTAATATTTTTTAAAATACTTGAAAATTTATCATGAATCTATAAATTACAATGAAATGTTAATATTTATTGTTTCACAAAGAAAATCTCCAAATTTCATTTCCCTATTTAGGTAAAATGAAAGATGATTAAACAAATGGAGGAAAATACATAGGATTCTAAAAACTGACAATAAATATAATTTGCAAGATATTTAACAGGCTTATTTTTTATACACACGTATGCCATGTTTGACAACAAATTATATTGAATTTAATAGAATGAACTTAGAATTAAAATTGGATCTAAGAAACTGATACAGCATTTTGATTTAGACTCTTTAATGTCATATAGCTGTATGGATTTGAAGCCAAATTAATTTTGCATTTAATAGTCTGTACACAAATTATTAGCAATTAAAATTAAAAAGCAATTAAAATAAATATTAAACAAATCATAATTAACCAAGATATAGCAACAAAATTTTATTATTATAAAGGATAATTTATTAATAATTCAGATATTTTCTATTAATTAATTAGAAACATTTTAAAACTTGTTTCTAATTTAAAATGAGAAAATGACTTCATAAATGGTTGTGATGATAAAAAAACTTAATCATGAGTAAAATCCAGATTATTATAAATGAAAGAAAAATTTTTTAATTTCCCCAGAGTATTTAATTTTTTAATCAGCAACAAATTATGCAATTTTTGAAATTTATTTAATTATTATTTAAATTTATTTAAGCAATTTAGATTAATAGTTTTTTAATATGATGTATATTTTCTTATATTTCAAAAGATGCACCAGATGACCTATATGCCAATGTACCGACTCGTTCCAATGGTGTATCTTCAATGACACAGTGCCGTGCATTGTATGAATATGAAGCTAAATTAAGTGATGAGCTCTCTCTTCAGCCAGGTAATTTTTATACCTATACTCTTAAATAAAGACTTTAAAAAAAAATTTATTCTCTTAATAATAAGATATCTATCAAGCTTCAAATGAAAAACATGTTTTCATAATTTTTTTTCTCTGATCATCTTATTTTTAACTTAAATTTTAATAAATGAAATAAATTTTAAAAAATCAACAAAAATTTATTTGTTAATATCATTACATCAAACATTAAGAAATATTTTCTATAACTGTTATAAGATGCTTTGAATATTTTATTTAAAATAAAGTTTTACTGGGGCATACATATTTTCAAACACTCTTTAATACACTAATTTATATTTGTATGTGTATATATATATATATACACACACTAGTTGTCTTTGGCAATCAGCTGGCTCATCACGAGTAATGCGTTCTAAAATTTTTGATTAAATGCCTATGTACTTAGCTCTCTTTATAACTTATCAGCCAAATATATTGAAACCTCGATAGTCACGTAATTTGTATTATTATAGAAGCCTTACGATTGTTTTTTCATTGTACTATATATATTTCTGATTTTTCTATCAGCTGTTGTGGAATCATGAGAAAAATATATCTTATATTCATTCCATACCATTTCAACACGTGCTGAGCATCACACTTTTTTTTATTTGATTTGCAATGAAAGAAATTTAATCATTCCATTTGAGTTTTTGTCAGAGTAATGGCAAAACACAGATAGACCCTTAACGTGCTCTTGCAGGTTAAATTCTACTTTCATTATGCGAGAAATTAATAATTGAAAAATGTAGTTACATTTGTTTTTTAAAAATTCCCTAAAAATAGAAACTTAATTTATTGGTTAAAACATTGTTATCAATGAAAAAAAGGCATTTTTAAGGGGATTAAAAAAATAGTTTTGTGCGGTAATATTTTTGAAATTGATCGCTGAAAAGCTCAAAATGTTAATTTAATTTTTAATTAATTAAAATTTAAAAAAATTCTTGTCTAGGTCTACTTTTTCATCCTCCAAAGTAAATATGTACTTATCCAGTGCGATAGCTCTAGATCATATAGTCTGGTGTGCAGTGCCCTAACACACACATGCATGTTCATTTCTGTATGCAAACATAAATTCATTTGATTATCAGCCTTGAAGTAATTCTGGGCATTGATTGGCTTGAAATTGATATTTTCTTTAAGATGGGGGATGGAAAGATCTAAAAGAACACATTTTTATTATAATATTTTTTTAGTTTTATAAATCAATCAGTTTTAATGATTGATTTAGAAGATTGATTGATGTAAAAACTTTTGTTTAAAATATTAATAAAAATATTTTGTAAAATATGGCTCACAGAGCAAAGTATGAACAAATCTAAAACTCATTATTCATCAATGCATTGTTTTACTGAAGCTACATAAAATGTAATTATTTACTTCATTTAAACCAAGTTAACAGAACTAAACAATATGCAAACCTATTACTAATGATTTACAAATTAGTCATTGGACCGGAATTTGAATTCATATCCTATATAAATTCAATCATGTTTACCATAAATAAAGCTGAATTAATGATATAGATATTGCAAACGATCATAGAATCCTTTGCCTTACATTTATTTTTTTAGAAAACATAACATTTAATATTTATTTTAATTCACCCAGTCACGTGCTGAAAGTTATATTTTTAAGATTTAATTTGCAATTTTAGTTGATTTATTTTTTAATTTGAACTTCTGTCAATATGATGGCAACACTTTTCCCAGTGCTCGTTTATCATTTTTCGTTTCTTGTAAAATTTTATTGTTTAATCCGAAATACATTGTTAAAAAATGTCTTTAAAAATTCGTTAAAAATAGAAATTTAAGTTATATGTTAAAATACTGGTTCCATTGGAAAGCTAAATTTCTTATCATTAATTTGATGTGAAAATCATGCTTGAGCAGTTATATTTTCGGAAGTAATAGCGGAAAACCGCCTTAATTTTTAATTAATTTAAATTCTAATTAAAAATTTGAAAAAATGGCTCTGAGGTACACGTTCTCGGTGACCACAAGGTATACACATGTCAAATTTGGTAGCTCTAGATGGAATGGTCTTGCTTGTAGAGTGTCAACAAACACACGTTGAGATTGAGCTTTATTATATATATATTTGATGTATAAAAGTCAACTTTTAGAATTAATAATTTTAATACAGATACAAAAATATAATTTTCCTCCTAATGAAGTGGTAAAAATTTTTACAAGCTAGAAAAACACATGCAATTAGAGATAAAATGTAGAAAGCTTTAATGAATCTAAAAATAGATTTTTAAAAATACAGATGTTTCTAGATTTACTCAGCAAACATCATGAATTTTAGAGCTTGATAACAAATTAGAGTTGCAAAAAACAAATTTTTAGTGTTTGAAAAATTCAATAAAATTAATCAATTATTAAAAAATATATATTAGAATTATATTAAAAATTTAAGTATGTTCAATAATACACCATAAAGTTTTCCTATTCTTTCAAATTAAATACTGTCACTCACAATGCTTTTTGTTTTATTCAACATTGTTTAAAAAACATTTTTCTGGATATATGGAAGAAAATGTCTTCAATCTTGATTTTAACTCTTGAATTGTTTTTTTAGGTGATATTATTATTTTAGTACAAAAGACAGAAGATGGCTGGTGGCAAGGAGAGCTTAATGGAAATATGGGAGTTTTCCCATCCACTTATGTTGAAGAACTATAGATTTATTATTCAAATATTTCTTTTTCAAGGGAATCAAAATACATTAAGTGCAATTTTTGTTACCAAAAGACTGAAGAATACAGTGAACAGATGAATTAGTTTTTAATCTGTGAAGCTGACCAAAATGTTAGTAGCTTGATTTATCATCGTATGCCATTGAACTTTTCTTTCACGTCTTCTAGTTAAGAAAATCTGGAACAATTATAAGTCATTTTCTTCATGTTAATAAAAATAGAATTTTGTGAAAAAATTTATTGCTTAGAAATGATGAATGGTTATTATCATTCTATATTTTAAAGAGAATAATCATCAAACCTTTGTTTCAGTGCCTGTGACAAAAGTTATTAGATTTGTTAGCTTTGTTTTTATCATAAACTATTCATATTTCTAAGACTTTTTCATATACAAATTGAATTTAAAATTATTCAAAACATAAGTCAAAATGAAATAAATAAGAATTTGTTATTAATTTTATTATATTTATGCACTGAAAAAGTTAAACTTATGAAAAATTTTATAATATTGGTTTGAATGTTATACATGCCTTCAGTAAATCTGGACATATCAATCTTTTCAATACAAATAATAGATGAATAAGATATTTTTAATATTAGCATATATTTGATATAAATGCTATTCTTTATACTGATAATAATGTGGAAGCCATTTTTTATAGAAGTAATCTTCATATATTATTAATGAAACAGTGATCCACAATGAATTGGAATACATATACCTTACTCGTATATTTCTATTCAAACAAGATAATTTTGATAATGATTATACAAAATTATTTATTTCTAATTATCTTGTAATTTCTGATATACTTATTTAGAAAAAGTATTATTGTATTTTGCCATACTGATGTAAAAGTTGTTCCTATATAGTTCATTTGTAAATACAAAGAATTAAAAATGTTTAATTATTTTTAAGTTATATTGTATATTTGTATATATTATTGAAGTTTCCCATTCAGAGTCATAAAAAATGATGATTAAAAGTAGTGGTTTAAAACAGTCTGTATTTTTTTCTTTCAGTTATACTTACACAAATGAACATAAACATTAAAAATTAACTTTGAGAGGAAAGTATGCTAAAAAAATATTTATTTAAAAATAAAAAAAGATCATTTTGTTTTTATAACAAACAAAACAAAGTTTCAAAATTTTCAAACAAAAACAGAAATTACTTAATCTCAATTTGATAAAAAGCAAGTGGATTAATATACTTCATGTTCCCAGCCATTACCTGAAATGGAAAGAAAACCACTATTTATACTAGTACCAATATTTAAAAAAAATTAAACAACAATTTAACATTGATTGTTTAAACCCCAAACATAGTGCAATTCAATGAAAAAAGATTCTTGTAAACATTTAAAAAAAAAGAGATGATTAATGTAAGTATATAATATTATTATTATCATAAACTGACAGATGTGCAGTTGTAATCATTTATTAACAATACTGACTAACACAAATGCATATAATAGGATTGTTGATATTTTTAGATGGATTTAATATATCTCCTGAAGAATTGCTCTCAAATTACACTGAGAGAAAATGTGTCAATATCTATCATAAACTATGATTTATTTTATTTTTTTAAAAAAGATCAGAAGAGTCGTTTAAATTGAATGTCAATATAAATCACGAAAAGCCAATCACATAGGTAAAAATGATCGGGAAATATTATGAACAGAAAAACATTTCTTTAAAAAAGATATCATTGTGGGGAAATTTTATATATTGTAAGATTAAATATATTCACAATATATTAAAATTTTTATATTCATGAAATGATAATTTGAATGGTGAGGGGAGGGGATCAGAGCTATATGTAATACACTATAATCAGAAATTCTTTGGTCATCTCTGGAAAGAAGTGAAAGTAATTTCTACAATAATTACAGACTTGAAAAACAGAGGATAAAAAATATAGGATGAAAAGATAAATTGTTTTATCACTATTTCAATATAAACATCTATGAGAAAGGAAAAATTAACTTTTTATAATACTTTATTACAAAATTTGTTTATTTTATAAATGATTATATACAGTTGGCCCAAAATGTAATATTTTGAAAAGAGTTAGTTAAATAAATTAATATAAAATATGATCAACATGATCAAATTCTAGAAACTGTGTATACTTTAATTTCTTTAGTTACACTATTTTTAATCTTCATTTTTTCCAGTGAATTTCTTGCTTACAAGCATTGCTATTTCTTTGTTTTTCCTTTTAAAACAAATCAAATTATTTTCTTAAATTATATTTTCATCATAAAAACAACTGCAAGCATTGCCAAAAGCAGTCATATGGAGCACATTTAGTAAGAATATATATTGTTCAAATAAGGTTGAAATGGTTAATTATTTAATTGAGTTTAAAAAGTTACACAATTTTGGAATAATGATGTAATGCAACAACAAGTCTTCATATAAATTTATTTCACTACAGACAAAACTTAGCCAAATACAAAAAAGGGTGGTGTATATATAAGTTAAAAATATATTGTATAAAACTACTGATTTATATTAGCATTTCTATTAGTAACCACTGCATGCTATAATATTAAAAAAAATCAAATTGACTAATTCTGGAGAGCAAGGTAAACTTGCTAAATCACATATGGACAAAAGGTACAATTAAAGAGTTAAATAGGAATTTATAAAATAACTGTAATTAGTGCAATTATAAAAACATGAAGATAAGACACTAAATACACAGTAAGTGGGAAAAATCAAATATCATGCTTAAGCCAATTATGCATTGAATATTATGTATTCAGCAAACCTTATGTATAATTTAATTTGTAATGCCTTCATTTATTTATAGATTTGTGGAGATATCTTAATAAGCCAGATAACATCTACGGGAATGAGCAATCGCTTTTGTCCTGTGGTTATGTTATTAGGCTTCAGACCCAAAGGTCCCGAGTTCTAATCCGAGCACATCTCACCTCCCACAAAGGTGACCTCGAACAATGAACCTTCAACCTTCATGCAACTGATGTGGCGCCATCTACCCACAACCAGAGTCGTCAGACTCACTTGACGCAACAATTCACGCACGCTCGCCATAACGCTAGGCGGGACTAACAAGTTCACCGCTCGTCAAACAAAGATGGGTACGCGCATTAGACACAACAGCTACATACACCAACTCAACAAACCAATTCATCAATACTCAACAACAACTTATATCGTTCGCTGGTTCATTGGAGGGCGAGTCGGTGGTGATATCTTAATAAGCCAGATAACATCTGTGGGAATGAGCAATTGCTTTTGTCCTGTGGTTATGTTACTAGGCTTCAGACCCAAAGGCCCTGAGTTCTATTCTGAGCCAACATCACCTACCACAGATTGCAAACAAATAAGTTATTTTGACATTACACTGATACTGCAAATCAAAATAAATCAGTTAAATTTTACCTTTCGATTGAAACTTTTATTCAAATTTCAACCACTCCCAACCCATGATCTGACTGTCTTATCATTCCAAACAAATTCTCCACGAGGTGACTTGACATCAGGTGGCAACAGGGCCAAATAAACAGGGGCTTCAGCACCTGTGCAATTGAAAATAATTATTAGTTAAGAATAATATACATTTAATCAAAACTTGGTAAGTCAATAATGAAACTTTTAATTATCAATACATCTTATTTAAAACTACACAGTAGTGGAAAAAAAAAAAAAACACTGAAAATTTTGTATCCGAGAGTAGCTCTCGCTCACTGTTATGTCAAAAATAGAGTAAAATACATAAAACATTAGAATATTTTACCTTGCTCAGGAGTTAGGACACCTTTATGACTTGTCATATCTGTATCCACATATCCAGGATGAACCTAAGAAACAAAATAATTCATTTTATCAAAACAAGCAAAGTAAACATACATATTACAATACACAGACATAGAATTTGATATAGACAAATTTTAATATTAAAATATACATTATAAATGCAGGGTCAAATCATTAAAGAAATGATAGTAGATTTGGATACCTTTTTACAAACTCTGTTGTATTTTCATAGTCCAATTGTGTGCAATTAATTGATTTACAAAGACGTATTTACTTTAAAAATCTAGTATTGCATAAATTTCAGAACATTTTTGATATATTTTATACTATTATAATTTCATATTTACTAGTAGATATAATGAAATAATTTTGTAGGTGAATAGCTGCAAGGAAACAATTAATGCTGAACAGATTTTCGATTCATTGGAGTGGGAGGGAATCGGTATTTTTGAAAAATCACTTTTTTTGATACCAGTTCTTTAAAAAAGTACCTTGTTACACAGCATGATACCCATGACACAAGGTTCAGGATAAATTCAGATTCAATAAATCAATAAAAGATAATTATTTTATTTTTAGTTAGTATTTAATTTTGTTGCTCTTCATTTTTTTTCACCCATGTACGCAATAATTTCTGTTCATATTTCTATAATTACAGCCATATTCCAATATATAAAAATATTTGCTTTAAGCATATTTAAGTTATTCCCAAAATTGAAGATATCAGAAACAATTTTCTATTTAAATATAATAAATCAATTCAGTATACTTTCAACTTTTAACCTGCATACTTCTCTAAGGCATATGTTTTCACATTTTAAAAAATGTATAAACATAATAAATATTTCGAAAACTATTTTTAAGGAAGGAATGGTTCACCCTCATTTATTACCTCAATATATTCCTCATTTATTACCGCAATATATTCCTCATTTATTACCTCAATATACTCACCCTCATTATATTTGCAATTGATTTTGATTCTTAAAGTAATTTTGCGTAAAATTACTTAAAAAAATATTTACAACAAGTAACAGAAACCAACTATTTTGAAATTAATTTGCACAGAAATGTTTTATTATTCTATTTCATTATAGTATGTAATACTTAATAACAAATGTGTTGGACAGAAAGCTTACATTTTATAACTGAAGAAGTCCTAAAGATCTTAATTTGTACTTGAATACAGGGAACAATCAAATTAAACAGAAATTAATTTCAGTCTATTCAACACATATGTATTTAATTCAAAATAAAATAAATTAAAGCCAAACTAGCATCTTAATCACTATTAGTATATTAGGAATGAAATTATATTTAAAGATAATAATGAACTTTTTGTTGAGATTCCAACAGGTTTCTATTTAATCAGTAAAATAATTACTCATAGCAACCATTTTTGTGAGTCAATTAGAACAACTAAAACTATAAATTCTATTATGTTATTTTTAGTTTAGTTATATTATTATCCCATTTCAAAGCAATACTAGAGGAATGGGATGGACTTCATAATTTTGAACAATGGCCAAAGGATGAGGACTACATGAGAGGTGACCCACCATTTTCCAAACTCCCACACCAAGCAGAGGGAGGATGTTTAGCCTTAAAGATTTAACTTGCACCAAACCTACTTCAAGACAGAACTTTGACAGAATTGGGTCTTGAACCTAAAGCCTTCTGCTAACCAAGCTGAAACCTTAACACCAGAATATCCTGGCTCTTCTATTATGTTATTATATGAATCAGTAATTAAAGAACAAGAAATACTAGGTAATTGTGATTGCAATATTTTTTAAGCATTAGAGATACATCAATTCTGATAATCACCTATTTTTAATAATATCAAGATCAAATTTTCAGTAAAAATAAATACCTTTCTTGGATTATATAAGAAGAAATTATCAAAAATGATAGAAAAGAAGAAATTGATATTCAATTTGCAAGAAAAAATGAATAAAGATGAAATATAAAGGAAGACACTTACAGCATTAACAACAATATCAGGGCGTGGATCTTCAAGAAACTTCCGATGTTGAATAAAAGTAAGTGCATTCACACCAATCTTTGAAATGGAATATGCTCGATTTCCCCAACCATTCTTTTCATGAACACCGGCCTTGGCATCTCTAAACGAAATAATCAATTTTTTTTTTTGTACAGACACTATTGATTTTCAATTATGTGAATATTTATCAGAAAAAATCTGTTTTCAAGATTCCCCCCAGAAATGCAAATTATAAAATAAAAGCAGAAATTAAAATAAGACATACATGAGATATGAAAACCTAGTATCATGCTTATGCTTCAAAATTTGCTAAATTTATTTTTATTGTAATAAAAGTTATTTTTAATAATAAGTCTATAAATATATAATTCAATATGAAATATACTTTTTGAACTCATATGGGATTACTGCTTGGTATGTTAAAAAGCTATGCTGATAACTAATTGCATAAAATGTGGAAATGGGGGGGATCTGCTGTAGTAATTGCAGAAAATCAAATAGATTTCCCATAGACAAAATACCCAGAGTATAACTTTTGGTTAATATCCAATTTGTATTTTTTCACATTCTTAAAATTATTTTTTTCATGTTAAATATGTATGCAAAAAGTATAGAATACTTTATATTTTGATGGTAAAAACAGGCCAGGTAAGAAATTAAGAGCCCTTTCAATTGATACCTTTTTTATGATTGTACGCCAAACAATACCAGAATGAAGCTGGGAATCCCATCCTCTTTGACTGTACAACATTACTTATGGAAAAAGACAAATATTTCATGTCATAATAATGATGGATAAACAGAATATAAATGATGCATAAAGGCCTTATCACATGGCAAAATATCGTCGGCACTTTCAGCCAGCAAATGACAGCGAAAGTGACGTCACTTCAAAGTTTCGCATGATTGGTTAAATTTCGTTTGCGGACAAAATTTCCTGAAGACATTTTCGAACTGGTTAGAAAAAGTTGTCGATTATGAAACTTGCTTGACCGGTTTTTGAGAGTAGGAACGAAAAAGTGCTGGTGAAATTTCACCGTGTGATAAGGCCTTAAGATGAATAAATTTGTGTGCATTTCCATTGTTTAGTATTAAAACAATCAAGGAAAAAAAGGTTAATTATTTTCTAACAGTAGCATTTTAAGATCCATTTTTTCCAAAATATTTGTAAATTTTTTCAAACCACTGATTAAGTAGCTATTAAAAATATCATTTAGCTGTTTAGAAAAAACTATAAAATATATAGGAGCTAAAAAAGTCAAAATCTATAAAATTTTTAACAAAATTCATGATAACAGTGTTCAAAATGAAAATTAAAGCAGAGTCATCTTAGGATTAAAGCTGATTTCACAAAATAATTTTATTATAATAGCCTTTCAGTACTTAGCAAGTATTTCTAAACAATAAAAAATTAAAAAACAAAACTAAAATCGAGCGACAACTATGTATTCTTACAGCCGATAAATATATATGAAAGCCTATTAATGTCTTATGTCTTCAAAAAATGGACAAGATTATGATTTCAAGAATACTTTTCCTATATTAAAAATGTTGGATAAATCTTAAGATATCAACTGCATAATAGCAAAAATAAATAATGATTCAATAATGCATATTTTAAAAAGTACTTTTAGAAAAAAAAATTCATATATTAATATGCTAAAAATTAAAATATAATTTATTTTTATTCTTCCAGTTTTTCAGTAATGTATAGTACATGAAAAGATGATTTTTCAAATAAGTTCTGTTTACATTCAATTTAAAAACAAGACAGTGATATAGTTATCAAAGTTTTCAGAATTAAATTATTGTTTACTTTTCGAAACTAAAAAAATTTAAATTAAGAATAAATTTCAAAAGTAAATATAGTGATTTATTACAAGATAATGCAGACAATAATAATGGGGGAGGGAAAGATATTGTGCTTTTCAATCTATGATAAGCAGCCAAATGTTAAAATAAATAAAGAAAAACTCACATTACAAACTGTTTCATGAGGTCACAAAGTTCATCTTCAGTCAGACTTTCAGACAAAAATTTTTGTTGCAGTGCTTTACTTGTAATATACGACAACTGACCAGCAGAACTGGTTACATTTACAACTCTGAAAAACATGAAAATTTAGTAATAAAATATACATGTTAAAGATCTTTTTATTATTCTAAGATTTAAAGAATAAAATGAATTTCATACAAATATTTTGTGTCCCACTTTTTGTTACATCATAGTTATCTTTTTGAATGTCATAATAATTATTTTTCTATAAAACTGGATAGGTTTTCTCAGTCACTACATATAGATTCATTCAACCTTTTTTTAGTCATTTAAAGCTTAAATAAAAACTCAACCCTTTCATAAAAAAGCTATTAATTAATAGGAATACAAGCTGAAATTATAAAGAATTTTACAAGCATTAATATTTGTATGGATTTAAAAAAATGCAAGATATTATGAGAAATTTGGAACAGAATTAATATATTTAAAATATCTAAAAATATCAAACTATTTTTACCTAATAAAACAATGATATTATAAGAGTAAAATATCATAGATACCTTGCATGTGGCCTTAGCAATGGGAACAAATGATGGCAAACACTCAGAGTTGCAAAAAAATTAATTCGAACTGTGTTCTCTGCTTGTTCTGCAAATGGTGCAGTATCTGCCATCTGTAAAATCCAGATTTATTTTAGTTTAGTTATATTAGTATCCCATCGTAAGGCAACGCTAGGATTATTTTGGATGGATTTTGTAATTTTGAACTGTGGTCAGATGACAAGTACGACACTTGAGCTGGTACCCCCCCCCCATCTCCACACTATACCAATGGGCGGACGTTTGGGCTGATGGATTTAACGTGCAACAAATCACTTTACAGGATGGTTCTTTGGTGGAACATGAAACCCTATCGCTCACAAGACAAGACCTTACTACCAGGTCATTGCGGCCTTCTAAAAGTCAGAATGAGAGGGGGAAAATATTTAAGATTGAAAAGCTATCAACTAAAAAGAGTAAAATACTTTGAGATACCATAAAATAATTTTTAGTAACTAATTAGCATATTGTAGTGAAAACCAAAACTTTCCTAAAAAATTAGATTTTTTTAAAAATTTAATGCATAACATCACTATTTCTTCACATAAGGCTGATGTTAAAAAATATTAAGTGGAGTATCTTGGTAATTAAATAAAATATATTAAAATGTAATTAAAAATTTAAATTTTTTTAAACATTTGTTAAATGATATTAAAAACTTGAGATAAAGCTTTTAAAATGTTGTATCCAGAGAATGAAAATCAGATTTCATCTTTAAAATAAAGGGTAATTTATTTGTATTTGACTTTTAAAAAATAAAAAAATTATTTCGATGTATTCTATAATGAAGTTAAATAGCATGTAGTATATTGTTTTATACTGCTAATTATGTTTTTTAGAATTATACAAGAAATAATACATTTAATCAAAATCAATTAAGAAGCAAACTGGTACAGATGCAAAACTAAAAATATTTACCTTGTATGCAATCGCAGCATTATTGACTAATACATCAAGGCCTCCATATTCCTTTTTAAGAAAGTCAGCAAGTGATTTAATAGATTCATTGTTTTCAATATCCAATAAATGAAATTTAGGATCAAGTCCTTCTGCTTTTAATTTTTCTACTGCAGCTTTACCTCGTTCTTCACTTCGAGCTTTAAAAAAATTAAGAAGAAATCATTATATGTATGCAATAATTTAGTTTTATTTGTGTCTTGCAGAACCTAACAGCTGTAAACATTGCCTTATTTTCATTAGATTTTCCAGACCAACTGACTACTAAACAAAGAGAATTTCCGAGTTAATAAAAATTTAGATAACATTATCATCTGTTTCAAGTTTAAAGACTTCATCAGTGTGGTATATTTTTTACCAATCAAATGTTGGATGGATTAAATAGAATAGATTGAAAAAAAAATACCTCAACGATCTTTCAATGATATACACAACACATTTGAATAATTTTATGGCATGATATATATATAT
>JAPMOQ010015486.1:1513520-1582128 GCA_026543055.1 Argiope trifasciata | reverse complement strand
ATATATATATATATATATATACATACATACATACATACACTTTCTGTATACTTTTTTTTAAGCACTAACATTTGTAGGTGCATATATTTCAGCCTCTCTAAGGGGCTCAGATGCATTTGGTATAGTTGTAACAAAATCATGCAGAATATTAAACAAGGATCCTCCCCAAAATTGTAATTATATTTTGTGAAAATTATTTACTTTTATCAATTACTTTTCCTCCTCACTCTAATTGTCTAGAATAAATCCTGCTAAAAATCCTTTGTTGATTGCACTGTTGAGCAACTGCACATCTGTATCTAAGTTTTTTTAAAAAAGATATTTAGCACTGAATGGAAAAATTAAATCTGACGAGTTTTTAAAAACAACAAATGTGATGAATAAATTGCTCACATCATATTCATTTTTTGGAGATTTTAGTAAAACCAATATTTGTCCTTTCCCTTTAATGAATAGTCTTCTTTCAACTAATTTGGATTATAGATTCTGTTACAGAATCCTCATTTCTAGAGATTTAATAAAATAGATTTTTTACATCACTTACACATGGATTTGAGAACTTGCACACTAAATTGTAAAAAAAACTGAACTCGTAGCTTTCAATAGTATCCTTAACATGATTATATCTAAATCTAGCATCTACATGCAAATTTTAAAGCGAAAATATTAAACTAAACAAATTGAAACCTAGATGAGTATTATAAAGAATGCAATTGTCAATCATGAATGCAACTTTTTGAAGTTCAAGCAGTTAGTTGTTTAAGATTATATCAGTCATTTTATTTTATTTTAGTAAACTTTGATATTTTTAAAGCATTTTGGCTTTTTGTAACTTTTATCCCTTAAATTTTTTTTCATCTTCAAGGTTTCTCCTTTAAAGAACATTTTACAATCATTAAGAAATATAAAGAAATCTATCAATTTTCTGTTTCCAGAATGCAAAAAAAATTAACTAAAGTTGTTTACTTCTTTATCTACAATGGTTTGAAAATTAATTGCCGAACATTCACAAAAGAAAGCAAATAACCTATTACTGGTTTTGAAAAGTTGATTTTTTTTTTCAATGTCTCTTAAAAGTCATTGATTTAGAAACAACATTTTCTAATTCACAGAACTATCTAAGGGTAGTTTTGCCAACACCTTTGTTTATGGTAGCTTCAAATCCTTTTTGTTCCTCACTCACTCTTGCTTTTTTTTTTTTACATACAATTTTCAATATTTTTTCACCCTAAAAATTGGCTGCATTGACTGCAAAATTCAGATTTTTTAAAACAATATCAATTTGTTTTAATTTTTGATATGATTTTTGCTGTTTCCTCCAAATGGCAGTGTAACTACCCATTAATATTAAACTAATGACGAATATAAGTATACAAGAGCTGTTCCATGTATTTTAATCTTAAAGTAACAAAAACAAACAAATTTACATTAACTTTGTCTTTTTTTTAAATCTAGAAAATAATGAATGAGTAAAATTAAATTTCAGGATTAAAAAATTTCTTTTGAACTCAAAAATTTAATAATAATATAATCTTAACAGCTCTACTTAAGGATAACTAAACATGCGTAGCAGAATTGATATATAAAAATTCTAGAGATTATACACTAATAGCAGGTAAAGATTAAATTTTCATGAAAAATTTCTAACAAGAAATAAAATATTTTTCATATTTATGTATCCTAAATAGCTGCAAAATTAGTTTATTATAATGTCAAATATCAACATAATGATAATATTAATTTACTTCATAATAATAACGATAATATTAATTTACATCATAATAATAATGATAATATTAATTTGCATAAATTAATTATGCTGATTCTACTAATTCTGATTTAAAAAATGTAATTACATAAAGGTTACAACTAGCTTACCAGTAAGAAAAACATCTCCCTCAAATTTCGAGCACAAAGCTCGAACAATTGCAAATCCAATTCCTTTATTACTTCCAGTAACCTAGAAAAAAAAATGATAATAAATTATCTTTTAAAAATCATTACATAATGCAGAAAGCTTCTTAAAAACAAATTGCAGAGTTAATCAAACATTAACAAAATGTAAATTAAAAATATTTATTATATTTATCTGTACATCTCTTCTATTAATAAAATAGCAAATGTATTTTTATGAATTTACTACTTCCATTGTGGGGTTCTTTTCAAGATTTGATGGCTAATGCAGAAATAAATAGTCCTTTAGTGTACAAAGATGACTTTATTTACAAGAAGACACTAACACAGAAAAGTCAAATATATACAGCCAGCATGAACATAGAATAGCACACAGCAGCACATTCCGACAAATAGAATCGGTAGTAATAACAGCCACAGCACACAAAGTGGTTAGACAGAATTTGGAAGGAGAAAGAATCTTCGAAGCTACACTCTATAGTCTTTCCAAATGGCAGCAATTCTCCACTGTCTCTTCGCTTTAGTGGTATCCACTGACACACTACTACATGACTGATTACTCCACACAGGATTTGATTCTTTTTCCACAACAAACACTAATTACATTCCTTCTTATTATTAAAGTGTTGACAGTTTTGCATTACAAAAAATAAACTTGAAATTTTAGAAAAATTATTTATTATTTATATATTATTCTGCAATTTAAATAAAAATTATCAACAAAACACTTTTGACATAACTAGATCTTTTAGAATGTACATTCTCTGTACACTTCCTTTTAATTAAGCAGCCTGAAGGGGTCTTCAAACCTAGTGTTTCGAAAAGCACAGAATTTGACTTACAATAATCAAGTTTTCTTTGATTGTAGCAGTGGTTTTTTTGTTTGTTTGAATAATATCAGAATTTGTCTATTTCCAACATCCTTTCTTTTCAAATTCTGTAATCAATCTGAAATCATAAATTTAATAAATTCCTTTTGGCAGAGAATTTTCTTTAAACAAAAGCATTATTAGCTGCTAATTGAGGAAAAAAATAAATATAAACCACCATCATTTCGATTATTTTCTTGCAACAAAAAATATTTCCTGCATAAATCAACTGAATGTATTTGGATTTTATATCATTTAAATCTTCTGAAAGTGCATCAGAATACTGTATTCTAAACTATTCTTTGCTCTTGGAGTTTGTCAGATTTTCTACAACTCAAAATTCAAGATATATCCTAAATGCAGAGTACATACCTTCCATATTTTTATACCTTATTTTACTGATATCAGAGACATGCACCAAATTATTTCCAAATGACCTTTAAATTTCACAAGAATTTTACCCATTGAAACTTTTGCTGTAGTTTTAAAAAGTACCATTAACTTTTCTATGAGATGAAGAGAAACCATATTCATCTTCCTTTAATTCTGTTTCCTTATTAGACTTTAAAAAATAATGCTCAAATTTCTGAAACCTACATTTCCCTATCAGGCTTTTTACTCTTTTACTTTTAAATTTTCATCCAAAAGACATTCAATCTTGGCATCTTGACTATGCCTATTACAGACAAAAACACAACGAAAGAAAAATACCTAAATTTCTTTTATATAAGCAATTGGATACCAAGGTTTATTTTCATATCCTAGTTGCATAGTGTTTTACACACTTGTTTGTGTTGAATCATATGTTCAAATTTTTTATTTATCAAATTCATTTTTAAATATTGTAAATTTGAAGAACTTATTGATAAATTATGGAATCGGCTTGAGAGCTGATCAAATTTTGGAATGAAAATATTTTGATTTTCTATATCTCATTCAATAATCTTTTCCAAGTTATAAATTTTGAAAACTTCAATATCTTTTATTATCAGAATCATTTACTTGATCAAGGATGAAGAAATCATTTTCCTTTTGCATAGAAATGTGAAATGACAAATCTGCCATTTTGATCAATTAAATCTAAATTAGAATCATCCGTGTAAACAAAAACTCTTATCCATTTCTTCGTAAATAAGGTATTTTAGCAAGAGATTTCAGTAGCTAGTAAGCATAAATCTTAATGTAAATTAAGCACTTGAACTCAAACATTTCTGGAAACTTCAATCAGCAGAGACAATCATTATCAAAAAGATAGACTAGAATACATCATACAAATGTACAGCCTAGATTAAAATGAGGAAAGAAATAAGCACAGGCCATTTCGACTGTCGATATCTGAATTACCAACTGTTTTGACCAAACTGGGACCCACGAAGGGGCCCGATTGCATTACAGACATAATTTTCAATGTTGATGTTCATAATTCCCTCTACAAAATACTTTGTAGGGGGAATTATGAGCATCAAGTTAAGAATAAGATTTAAATGAAATGAAATACAACCAATACTTTTGGAGAACCAGTTGATAGCTAGTATTTATGAAAGTAATCAAATGAAAATTCTGTAAGATGAATAGCAATCTTTCTAATAAGAGTATATAGATAAAGGGTTTACGATGCAGCTACTAATTGGCATAGAAATTCAGATATCCAAGCTGAATAGTCTGTTTACATTAGTGCTTATGTTGCTAATCAGCAATAACTGAATTCTTAATAGTTATATTTGAGATTTCTGCCAGTTAAAAGATTTCCTTTGCCACCAGATTAAGCAACATTCACACTGTCAACTACTATGAAGGCTGTCCATCTGAAATGGGTCTTTTAATGAAAGATTAAAATATTACTTAGTGCATTTAGAGTCACGAAAAAAAAATACTATGTAAATATACTAAATAAATAAATAATAAATACTATATAAATAATACTATAAAAATAAATATATACTATAAAAATAAATACTATACTATAGAAATAAATAATAAAAATACTATATATATCAATATTTAAAAAAATATTGTTTAGCAATGGATTCTAAAAAAAGCAAAATAGGAATGAGAGTAAAGATGAAAGGAGGAGGCACTTATATTTAATAATAAAATAAACTCGGATAACTTGTGGACTGAATTAAAATAATACAGTCAGAAACAACATAATATTCACATGTAAGTGAAAAAGAAAAAAAATAGGTATCTAATAGGGTGAAAATCAAGGTAAAAGAATGATGAAGACTTTCAGAAATGTGTTTATCCTTTCACATATCTCCCCTTAATGAAATAGAATCTTCAAAAAGTGGTTGCCTTCTTATACTGCAGCTACTAGATTCCCGCTCCCACCACTAGCACAATCGCAGGATGTTTTTTTAACTTAAAAAATTCTGCCTGGTGCCTTCTACAGATGCTGAGAGACATCATGTGCTCTAAATTTGCTCTTTACACAGTAGACTGGTGCAGCTGGTTTGAAAGACTTCTTCAAAATTGTAAAGATAAGTAGCAATAATAATCCCAAACATTAAAAAATAATTAAAATAAAAATCATAATATTATCAGTTTGGATCATAATTTTAACGTATAAAGGGATAACCTTAATTGTTTCATAGAAGTGTTTATTTTATTCACTATCTTTATTGGTGACTTGGCATTCTTGGTGCAGCAAGGAGCACACTAAACTTTACTTTTACCACACACAGTATATAAAATTTATCTTGAATAGAGATGATTTTTAATTTTTTTATGTGTACAGCAAATGATGCCATAAAAAGAATTTTTTTTTCAAAACTAATATTTTAATATGTAAAATTCATATATCTCGCACACTATTCTTAATTTTTTAATATTATTGTAATTACCAATCAATCCAAAGATATTATTTATAGCAATATGCTTTGTTTTTTCTCAATAATCATTTAATTTTTTTTATACACCCACCCTTCTTAGATGCACACAAATAAAACAAAACAAACCTAATAAGCATGGAATTAATTAAGGAAAAAAACTTAAAAGGATCAGCTTACTGAATTTCAAATAAAGTTATACATATGTGTTGGATTGTAAAAATTTCACATATCATAAATCATTTGAAGAGTCAGAATGAAATTAATTTTCCCTATCATTATCCCATTTTGGTCAAAACGATAATTTTAAGCTAAGCCGTTGCTTTAAAGCTATTTCTAATACTTATCCATGAGGAATAAATGATAGGAATATTTTGAGTCACATAAAAAAGTCAAATTCTTAAACTTATAAGCTATTTTGATACTAGCAAATGTTGTACATACAAAATTTTCTAAAAAGTTAATTATTTATTTATCTTTCTTAACTTTATTATTACCTTGACTTTTTTTTTAACTATGTGCAAAAAAGCTATTTTACAAGAGAAGCAAAAGTAAATCCAACATCTTATGATTGAAACACTCTAATACATCTTTACCTTATCAACTGATATCACTTTGATACATTTCTTATCTGCAAAAATCACATATCAATGAGAGTATAATAAGGACCAAATCAAATGCTAAAAAAAAATAGTCAGAGACTATTCACATGAATGACTTTTTACGATGAAAAAATAAGATATTCAAGCATTTTTATTAATGTTTGATATAATTTCTTTAATTAGAACAAATAAATATCTGCAGGAATTTTTTTAACTCAATGCCGTTTTATTATGAATAATAAATGAAAAAAAGAAAAGATTTTAATGTTAAGATGTTTATTAATAATTTTATAGTAATAACAGAGAAAGCATATCAGTATTCGAAACTGAGGAAAGGCCCATTAATAAAGTTTTATAGCATTTGTTACATTTAAACTCTAAAGCTATGTTAAAATTTGATGTCAATGACGAGTTATGTAATTATCATGAGAGAATTAATAGCATTTTCAAAATGCCTGTAAAATATGAAATAATATACTTACAACAGCAACTCTTTGAGCCATGGTTTTCAGAAATATTAAAACTTCAAAAAGTTAATAATGAAAATAATCTAATGCGTGTAAAGCAAATGCTAATAAAGAAAGTCGCTGTTATTCAACAAAAGTCGGCAGTAACAAAATTAAAAACAAATCACTCGTTTTCGATATCAGAGCAAAATGTGACAAACACTACACATGCGCATGCCGGTGCAGCTTTCTAGAACACAAGTGTGTGTCATTTTTTTAAAACTTTGTTGAACTGATAATACGCATGATTCTACTGCTCTATAAGAATTATGTGTAAAAAAATTAAAAAAAAAAGACAAAAATATCTATATTTTCTAACAATAAATTATGATGATTTATGTTTTTAATGCAGTATGTCATTTATTACTTCTTTCAGTTGAAGGACAAATTGTATAACTTTAACCGTAGTTGAATATTTTATAAGCGGGTTATTTATTTTATTTGAAAAATTCTGCTGTAACGTAAATAAAAATATTTTCTCATTCTAGATGAACTGAGATAAAATAAATGCTATTTATAAGTTGATTGGTTAAATTATAAAGCTTTAAAATGATAATTTTCAGTACATGCTGAAGCATTTGATTTGTAGCAAAATTCATATCCGTTGATTGTTTTCAAGAAATTTTTTTTCTCTCTCTTTGTAAGATGACATTGAAAAAGAAGTTGTTGAAAATAAAAGATGTTATCGGTACTTTTTTTTTTTTACTATTTCTTCATTTTTCAAATGTATGAAAAATGGTATTCAGGAAATAAACTATTTTGATGTTTTTCAGAGTACGAGTCTTATATGGATGAAAGTAAAAGAGATGAATTGTTTATTGTAACTGATCAAGAGATTTTGGATGTAAAATGTGACCTAGCTAGTTTTATTCAACTAACTTTAAATCGTAAGTAAAGTTTAGCTTTGTAATTTTGCTAAAACATTTATATGGACGTGCATGATAGGTTGGTATTGTACTTACGAAAATTATGTATTTTAATTTTTAAAAAATTAATGCAATATATAATTGTTTAAACCCATTCTTAAAGAGTCTTTAACTCTACTAAAATATTGTAATACCCGAAAAATTGATATAAAAACAATATGTTGTCACTATTGATATAAAATAATTTAATACTCAAACTGTAAATGAAGTGCAATAATATTATTTTTAAAAAAAAATCATCTGTAACATAAAAGTTATGTGTTTTAAGTTTTCATTGTTAATTGCCATTAACAAAAATATCTAATTACTTTCTTGAATTTTTTAATAATACGGAAATTTTCTGCCAGTCCTAGTTTGAATTCGTACATAAACAATTTTCAATGACAAGAGATAAAGGTTATTGTTCAGTTTTCATGTATTTAATTCGTACAAAAATTTCATTACAACATTCTAAAATCTTAAAATATGTTAAGTTTGATTAGAACAAAAACAGTTCAATTATTTGTAATTTTTTGCACATTATTTGCACTCATTTCAAAATGTTTTATTAAAAGATAAATGTAGGTTTAGGTGCACTTCATAAAATGATTAAAAGGTGAATTTTACATAATGTGTAACATTGTTGAATATTTTGTAGATTTTACTTATATTCTTTATAAAGAATTTTAGTTGCTTTTTTTATTTATTTTTAAAACAGTATGCAATTTCAAATAACTAAAAGTATATATATGTTTGATGAAGCTTTATTTAACCCCCCACCACCTCAAAATGACTTTTCAAAGTAGGTAATGATAAATTAAAAATAAAGTAATACATATGAGAATAGAAACATTGGATTCTTGCATACAAAATTTATTTAAAATAGTCATAGATTTTTGTTTTAATTAAAGAGAAATGTAGATTTGAAGGTTTCCAGAAACAAAATATTTGGACAACCTTCCATGCATTTTTTTGTTGTTGTTGTTGAAAACAATAACAGCAATGAAAGTGTAGGTTTTAAAAATGACAATAAAATGTTATTCACTACTAAGCTATGCTTCATTGTAAATTTGTTAATTTTCGATACAAAATACCAGTAGTTTTATATATATTTACACTTTAATTTCTATATGGCAGATGACATTATGCTTATTAACCGAAAATACTTTTGCAGGCATCATATGTTTAAAAGTTACTTACAATATTATAAATTCTGGTAGTTATTAATAACTCCCTAATTTAAAGCTATAAAAATTCAGTTATATTATTAATTTGAGAAGCAAGATGAAATTAAATTTTACTCATATTTAAAAGTGATATAATTTATGGTCTTTATTGTTATTAGTTCTTTCTTGTACAGTACAATTTCTTTTAATTATTGTTTTAAAAAGAACTTCAATAGATTGAAATGTGAAAAAAAAAAATGCATTAGTAGCAACTTCATGCATTGGTCTATATAATATTAAAAGGAGCAATGATAGCAACCACACCATGAGAAAATTCATGTTCTAAGTAGGTCTCTAAAATTACAGAAATAAAACCTAAATTATATATTAACTATCATTTATGCATTGTCACAAACTTCTATGTTAATAATGTCTGAGTAAAATTCTGAAAATTTTTTGAGCCCTATTGCTAGTTTTATTTATTGGAAAATAAACTGATTTGTCAAGAATTTGAAAAACTGAAAATAAATTCTGTTTCCTTTATAAGCAAAATCTCCACATTTACAGATTAAGTGAGTGGGGGTGGGCTAAAAATGTGAACTAGTATATAAGCTAATTGTTTTTCTAAATTTGAATAGGAATTCTATCTACCTCTTTTAAGGATATAAAGCTGTTTTGAAAATTTCATATGCTTTAATTCTGTTATTTAAAAGCACATAGTAAAATATAATTTTTTAGAATTTAATATATTTTTCTTTAAATTGCACAATTTGATTTGTTTTATCTGAATATTTTATTTGAATCATTTTATTTTAAAGGAATACTTTTTTGGTATGCATAAAAACAAAATACTGCTTTTTTAAAAAAATCTGACAGCATTATAAATTAAATTATGATTTCATAACTTCCCTCTGTAAATTATAGAAGTGCGATTTTTAGCTTGCTTCGAATTATTAAAAAATGTGTTTTTCTTTCAGAGAACATTTCTAATAAAGCTTAAAAATGAAAGCACCAATTTTTTTTTTGTTTAATTATAAACATTTTTTTATAAAAAAAACCCCAAAAAAACTTAGAGACATGTATTTCTGTTTTTTGGAACTTTAGTCTTCTTCAATGCATGTTCCATATATTAATTAATTTTTAATCATTTTTTAGAATATCATTCATTTCTACAACTTAAAAAAGACATTGGAAGTTTGGACGAAAAACAAAAGACAGCTTCTTTGAAGTTGAAAGAAATTTTAAATTCAATAGAGGAAACCAAAAGAGGTATGTGTAAAGTTTTACAAAGATTCCTGTATGTTTTTAGGGTATGTTATAATTATTTAAAACAAATAAAGAATGAATTTAAAAAAATGTAAGCTATAACTTTATAATATAATTTTTGATAATCTATAAAAAAATACAGTTGGCATTTTTTTTAATATTGAAGATAAGAATTTTTTTCACATACATTCTAAATTTATAAAAAAAGCATTTAATTATTAAGAGAATAAAAAGAATTAAATTAATATAATCATTAATTATAGCCATAAGTATTCTGTAAATAATGAACTTTTGAAAGCAGCTGGGGGAGAACACTCTTAGGGATTATTTGAGAACTTTTGTAAATTTACTCCTCTAATAATAGTCTATCAATGGTGAAAAAATAGTTTTACGCTAATCATTTTTATAGTTTTGATATTTAGTGACTGGATTATAATGAAAAATATATTATAGCTGCTGCAACTCAAGAAAAGAAGAAGACTCTGAGATCAAAACTTTATTATCTGTATAAACACAATCTGGGACTTGAAATAAAGCCACTGAAGGGTAAATATTTTTCTTTTTTCATTCTAAAGTCATTCTTTTGCATTTTAAATAAAAATTTATCTTTTTGTATTTGCTGTTTGTTGACCTATGCATATTTCACCTGTGTATTTTACTATGATTATCATTTATTATCTGAATTGTCTTTCAGATGTGCGTAGATTTAAAAAACACCATGCATCTTTAAAAAAAAGAATTGAATGCATTTCTTTATTATATTATACTATAGTACTTTTTATTATACTCATTTTGGTTATGTTGAAAACTTTGGAAAAAAAAAGTGCTAATGATGCTTAATGCTTCATTGTTTTCTTCTGGAACCTATAACTATTGGAATGTTGAATAAGTTCTCGCTTTTTTTGTGTGTGTATGTGTTTGAAAATTAATGTTTTATTCAAACAAACCTTTAAAAAACATGTTAATGAAAATATTGTCCATCGCTAGCCATTACTTTTCTTAATCTTTCTGGCAGCATTTGAAATGGAAAAATTGCATATCTTTTGAAGATTTCCAAGAATTGACCCAGTTTTTAGCATTTTCATAAGAATGGAAGTGCTACTCAATTAGACTATGTGTCATTGACCGAAACAAGTGGTGGTTGGAAGGGCCAATCTCTGATTCATATTACAGATGGAGTAAGACTTCCCACTTGTTTTCAAGTAGTTTTTACCAGTTTTGCAATTTGTAACAGTGTTGTCATGATGCAAAATGACCTTGTTGTGTCTCTGCTCATATAGGGACAGTTTTTCCTCAATGTTTGACTGAATCACTCCAATTATAGTCTGTAGTGATTCCCTGTGTTAGTTTCATTTGGTTTGAGCAACTCATAATAAGCTGTACCCAGCTGATCCCACCAAATGCAGAGCAGAAGCCATGGATATTTGGATTTGCTGAAAATATTGATGCATAGCCCAGGTTCCTATTTAGGGTTATTGTAGTATATGTATTTTTCATCACCGGTTACAATTTAATCAAAAATCCTTTCCTTTTTTGCCATTGAAGTAGTTGACTCTTGAAAAGATGCCATTCAACGTCTCTCAACTTCAACTCTTATCGCAACCAATGGCCTTGCTTTCTGAATCATTCCTAATGATTTCAAATATTTTGAAACTGTTATGTGATCAATTTCTAATAATTCTGCAAGTTCAGCTAGTATTTGACTTGAGGTCATCATGAAGTAATGCTTCTAATTGTTCATCTTCAAACTTTCTGTGCACCAGAGTTTTCTTTATCTTCAAGATTAAAAAAAATTCATTATTTCTAAAGTGTCTAAACCAATCTCTTTGAGTTTTTTCAGAAAGCATGGTGGCCGTAAGTTTCAAAAAGAATTCTGTGACCTTCAACTGCTGATTTTTTTTTTAAGGAAATAGTGCAGTAAAATTCCTTGCAAATACTCCTTTTTTGGCACAAAATTTGACATACTTAATGCGTTGAAAAATAATGCTGTTTTCACTTCGGCGAAATAATATACACTGAATTTCATGCTTGCTTATAGTACTTGTACATACATATGTCACTATCATAAACTAAAACAATCTGTTCTGGTAATGTTATTCATTGGAAAACAGCAAGAACTTATTTAACTATCCAATACTAATGGAATAGTATTCTGTAATACAAAATGAACTGGGCATTACATAATGTTAATTTTTATACACTGACCAAAGAAATTAAGCATGAAAGAATCACATTCCTTCTGCTGCTGAGCAGAAGTTTGGAGGTTATAACTTACTTGCTTCGGTATCATCCTTTTCTTTTGATAGCAGTTCAAAATTTTGAGATTTCCTTAAAAGCTGTTGCCAAGTTTCAAAATGGATGCTAATTTGACAGGGAGACAGCTGTGTTGATTATTATCTCTGCAAGTTATTACTTGGCAGATATAATTTCTTGAATTACAAAATTACAGACTATTTCACTAGTATATAAAATTTCTTATGACTTGAAAGTAATAAAATACATATGAAATGTAATGAAATAAATAAGTTATTTTATGAAACATTTAGTTCCTTACAACATATGAAGTCAGAATGCTCCATTAATATGATAATAGAATTTACTGACTCCCATTCTCAAAACTACTGTAATTTAAATTTGGAAATTGGAACTTTTTCCTTTGAAGTTACTTAAAAAAAACATTTAATTCATTTCTTTATAGCTGATATTTATATTTAGAACTCATTAAAAGCCAAGTTTTTCAATTCTAACCTTATGAAAGCATTTTTTGAACTGTAATTCATGTTTAGAAATCTCCCAGATAAATAAAACACTAATACTCATAGCACAGAAATCACTTCCATTACTTATTGTCTAGTCGCAACAGTCAGATGTAAGCAAAACATCATATAGATTCAAAATGGCATTTTTGTACTTTATTCAACTCGTCACTTAATTTATTAATTGAACTGCAAAATAATAAAAATTTTCAAATGTAATCTGGTCCTGTCTCGTTAAACCCTCCTTTCAGTCGGAGAAAAAAATTCGTAAAAGAAGTTAAGATGTTAAAAACAAGTATCAAGCAAATTTGAATTGAGTGCAAAAATAGGCTTAATTTTCATCAGATTGATGGATTATTGACTGGCCTATTAAAATTGATATTCATATCTTATAAAATTGTTATTTTAAAAATTGGTTTTAATTAAACTTAGCTATTATTTTTGCAATGAAACTATATATTCGGAAAATAATAAATAAAAAATTAATTAAACTAATTTTTTTAAATTTCATTTTTGGCCTTTCTTATGAAATTATTCAATAAGCACTTATACATCCAGATATCTGTATTACATTAATATTTTAAATATTCAGGTTGCATCTATATTTCATGGGAACCATGAGAATATTTAAAATAAGTTTATAATCAGCTTCTTTACTGCTATATAAAGTAATCTGTGATCCTGCAAAGCATTACATGTTTTTCTTTCAATGTTTTGCAGAAATTATTTTGTAAATATAGTGATTCATAATCAAATTTTTAAAACATTCCTTTTCATTTTATTTAGAAGTTTAATGAAAACTTGCTTTTTAAATCAGTATTATGTACTCATTTCAGCCTGTCTGTTGTATTAATGATTAGTTTTAATTAAGATCATATGAAATAATTAAAATTCTGGCTTAGGTGGCTCTAATGAAGAACAGACAGAAATGATGTTTTCATTTCATCATATAAATAAAAGTAAACCTGAAGAAGAATATAAGTTTATTCTATTGCTGAAAGGCCAAAAATATGATGGTAAGTCATATTTTGTTTCATAATCATTTCTATTGTATTTTTTAAAAAAATAATTGTAAATGTGCATCTAAAATATGTTGATAAAATGCATGATTATAGATATTGCATTTAGTAATTTCTATTTTTTGATTTCCTAAATTATAAAGGAACTTTTTCAAAGTTTACAATTTATTTTCTTTAATGCCGAAATTTGTTTTTAAAAATGAATGAAAAATCTTACTTTTTAAAAACGTCTGTTATTAAATTATAGAAAATCTTACCTATGAATCTTAATCCATAGTGTTAGTATAAGAAATAATTTCAAGCAGATATTAAAACAGAGTGAATCATTAACTTTTAAAAGATAAAACTGGAGATTTAAGTATAAGACATGACCATAAACCAATTTAAATGGGTCAAAAACAGACAGATTTTTAAAGGAAACAAATTGCATCAATTTATTTTAAACGAGAATGTCTCACAGAATTAAATGAATTTGCTATAAAATTCGTATTTTTTAAAATTAACAAAAACAGATAAAATTACAAGATTCAGAAATATTATCTCTGATTTGATATATGTCAGTTGCTAAATTATATCTAATGTTGATTGAACAAAAATTTATTTCACTTGCCTGGTGTTTTTAATTCTAATTGCATTATGAAAGCAGTTAGGAATTCTAATTTCAAAGAATATTAGTGCAATAAATAAACAAAAAACATTTGAGATTTTTTTTTTTTGAGAATGGCAATTCATGCAATTTAAACCAATATTTAAAAATATTTAACAGACAATGAAATAGATTTTTTTTTTAAACATTCAAAGTGAATAAAATTTATTGAAAAAAGTTTTTTACATTTTTCTTGTTGCTGTAAATGTCCAAGGAAAAATACTTGTTTCATTAAACAAAATCTAAATGTGTATTTCAGATTTTAAATTGATTAAATATAATCTTTTTTCAATAGTTACATAATATTTAAATATAGAATAAGCTATCAAAACTTTGTAACAACAGATCTCATTATTTTCGAGATTTATGTCTGTTCACAATAATCAGACATGTTTAGTTTCATTTATATTTTGTTTTAACCTGAAATGAATGTGTTATACTTTTGACAATAAATGATGCTTATGTATTAACTGCATGCTGTTGACAAGCTTTGGGCTTAACTGGTGCAATTAGCAAAGTTTAGGTTTAATCACAAGACTTTTACAAATATAATCAACAGACTAATATTTCATCTTTGGTGATTTATTGCTAGTAATAATAAACAGCATATCTTAGGTGATTCATTACTGGCATTTGTTAAATACACAAATACCCAATAAACCATATATAACTAAACAGTTTTGGAACAAAAATCAAATCATAATTATCTCTGAAAGGCCGAATCTGAATGATGAAATTTGATGTTCTTACAGAAATATAGAGTTTGACATAAATGATATTTCAATTTTGTGAAACTCTCAATCACATTTTAATATATAGATAGTTTTTTTGTAAAAACATGGAAAAATTACAAAAGATTATTGTTATTTATAGCTGTACTCTTTCCCCTTAAATTACTTCCTCTTTAATAGGGGTTTCTTGTATTACATAATTTTTGATTTGAAAACCATGCAACTTTTTAAAATGATAATCAATTATTATTATTATTATTATTCTAGTGAAGCACTGTAATCCTCCACTAAAAGGAATCAATGGATTGCTTGAAGAACTGAATAAAACAAATGATTTAAGTACCTTTGTGGTTCAAGTCAGAAGAGACTTTTGTGCGACTGTCATAACATAAAAACTGTTCTGATGCTAATCAATTTGTATGAATGATTGAATTACATCAATGAATATGCATTTCACTTTTAATAATTCATTTTTAATAATTTTAATATGACTTAACATAAAATATGTGCATAGAAAAGTTATATGTAATCAGCAGGGTGAGTTATACCTAATCCAAAAACAAAAGAAATTGATAGAAAAGTCAATGTGAATGTTGATCCTATCTCTGACCATATGCTGATAAGATGAACACATTTCGGAAGAATTCTCATTAAAAAAATTCTAATAGATCTATCTGTAAAATAACATTTTTATCCGAATAACTGTGTTTATAACTGAAGATGAGTGCCAAAATTTTGGTAGAAGGGGAATTCGACTTATCACCACAATCTTTAATATAGAATACCCCTAATACCATTTTAAATCAATCTGTCGTTTTGACACTTTTTAAATCATCTTACATTAGATCATTGATGGTTGGAAGTGTAGATGAATGTTCATCACAAACAAATACTCACAAGGGTTTTTTTGTTTCTTATTTTAATTACCTGTCCACCCAAAACTTGAAGTTTCAGTTAGGTTTAAGATAGAATATTGTAAAATAAATAAGAAAAGTAGCAGCATATGAACATAACTGAAAAAAAAAATTAAGCATCTTTATATCAGAATGAGTTTATGTTGGTGGGTTTGTACATTTTCCATTTGTGCTGCATTTATTCATTCGCTAATTTTGAAATAAATGCCTGTAACAAAAATTGCCAATTTTGGTGATTTACACTAAATAAAAGACAATATTGTTTTCAAACTAGAACACTGATACAAGCTTCAGCAAAAGTTAATGGAATGGACAATTTATTTATAAAATTCAGAAATTGTAAATAACACAATTTTTGTATTCTTCGATGTTAAAGATTTATGATATTTTGATTTGGCATTTCTCCAAAGTTTCAGCATTTGTAGTTTGGCTTAAAATCCAAGTGTCTTTATGAAAACATTATCTTGTAGTAATTTCCCTGCTCTTTCAACTTAAGTGCTTATTTCATATTTAAATCTCTTAAATTAAAAAAAAAAAAAAACTTGGAGTAGAAATTAGCAGCATATTTAACCCACAGTAACTATGGCAAGATAATGGGTGGGATTACTATAATATTTTGTTATCCTCTTCTATCACTCCTTTGTTTAGCAGATTAGGTACAACTCATCCTGTAATATGATTTTACTTTGAAATGAATTTTAAAAATCAGTTCATAGAATTTTTTTTCTTATGCTCTGCATTTTGTAATATATTGTACATATTTATATAAAATTTTATTATTATTTTTAAACTTTGGAATTAAAATAATTGTAGTAATTTTGCACATCCATTGGCTATAATAAAACACAATCATTAAAAAAAATCAACTTAAATTATATGGCAAGTTTTTTTTCTTATGGGGGTTGGGGATTCTACAGTTATAATATTAACTGGGTAAACTTAAAATGTTTTAATTATATCTACAAAATAAAGATGAAATCAAACTAAGTATAATCCTAACATGAAAAGGGATTTCTAGAAAAATGACTTCTGCACATCGCAACCTATTTCTCCTAATCCATACATAGTGAAACTTTTTAACAAATCAAAATAGGATTTCAGTGCAGATTTAGTTTTACTTCATAAATAGCACTTGTATTAGAAATTTCTATAATGCATTACAATATTTAAGATCTTGGTAAATAAATTCGATTAAAAATAGACAAACAAGTTAGTTAATGAGTAAATTTTTTTGTTCTCATGCATATAGATAATAGCAAATTAAAATACAATGAATCGCTTTTTATTTACATCATTAATTTAGAATGAAACTTTCTAAAACAAGAAAAAACTATACAATATTTAAATTCACTTTTAAATATAACTGAATTTAATGTACAAATAACATTTGTATTTTGAATGTTCAGATTATTATATTTATTTATATAAGTGATAAAGAGATTGATACAAGTTCTTCATTCTTTTTTAACATATATGAACATGAAGCATAATGAGCCACAAGTTACTGTGTTCTTTTCATTTGTAGAAACAATATTTCAAACACTAAAAAAATGCATTTAAAACATTATGTGTGTGTGTATATATATATATATATATATAGCAACCATAAAAGTATTAAATAATTAAAACCCATTTCCCAATTCAACAAAAACTATCCCTATTTGTTTCCAACAGTAAAATTTCATAAAAAAACCCAATCAAATTTAGTTTTGTAACTTGTAGCACAGGCAGTTACAATTACTACACAGAGAAATATCAGAAAATTATCCTAAGTAAAATTGAAGATGAAGATAGCTTTGTTGTTAATAATAAGAAAAATGTTTTGGAATTTTTAAAAGTTAGCAGAATTTATAAAATTAATACTTATGACTTTGAAAATTTATATACCAACCAGGCCCATGAGAAATTAATAAATGTCTGTACTCTTATATATGATGAATATTTAAATGAAGATATCATTAATAAAAATAACTGGCTAATTTTATGCAATTTTTATATTACCGAAAATTATGTTTTCAATTGTATTAATTTTTTTAAATAATGGTATACCAGTGGGTACAGCTTTCTCATGTGCTTTAGCTAATATTTTCCTGCATTATTATGTGAAAAAAATAATTAAAAATTACTTAATAAATGGAGATTTACAGATGATTTAATTTTGATTAACTTAGATAATACCAATATTGTTACAAATTGCTATCCTAAAGAATTAATTTTGACAGAAACAAAAATCATCTTGAAGCTACTCATCTGGATTTGAGAATCGAAATTGCTAATAATAAAAAAATAGTTGGTATTTATGATAAGAGACAAATTCAGCTTTAAAATAATTAAACTCTGTAACTATCACTCTAAAATTTTCAAAAAATTTAATTTCCTCATAATTTAATAAAACAATTTGTAATAACAAAATTTCATTTATAAAAGCAACAAATAGTTTTATTGAAATTTTAAATAATAATGATTTGCCCAAAAACTACTGCAATATCAATATTTTGATTAAAAAAAAGAAATGGTGAAATATTAAGGAAATAGATGGCACTCAGAAACTGCATTTGTCTTTTTTTCTCTGCCTGACACTATTATAATTGGAATGGCAGTTGGGGTGACATGGTGCGATTTCTTCTTATGTTGCTGGTATGTTCTTTCCCTTTTTTGTTTTCTTAATTTATTAGATGTATTGTTTTAATTTTTGGTTGAATATTCTTATGTAGTTTCATTTTATGTATTTTTGCATTGTTTGGCGATGTTTTAAATGTTTTTGCTGTAAAAATTGGTATGTCTCTTTTGCCTTAATTTTGGGGGGATTTTCTGATCACGAGGGTTCAATACTTTTGGACACTGTCTGATTTCCTCATAGAAAAAATCCCTTATTTTAAATCCTTGCCTGAGGGCAATACTTGAAAAAGTCTTCAGGCTGGATTATTTTTCTATTTGTTGTAATATTGATTATGTTGCATTCCTTCTTACTAAGCTTTATACTAATTTGTAAACAGCATATATTTCATATCCATTTATAAAAATGTTATGGAATGCCAAGGATAAATAAAAATATCTAGATATTGTTAGTGAGTAGACAACAAATAGACTTTAAAATCGTGAAAAGAAATTTAGCCATTGCCAAAATATTTTGAACTGACTAATTTTTAAAATCTGAATATATTTATAATTTATTTCATAAGAGTAAATAAGAACTTGCGAAAGCACAGTACAAGTTTGATATTAATCGAAATGATGCTATCTATGTCATGTATAGCATCCCACAAAATATATTTTATAAGTAAAGAGATATTAGACAGTTAATGATGAAAATAACATTCAAAGGTATTCCCAGAAAATGTTTTCTCAAAATGAATTGCTATTTTTCTTCTCTTAATTCTCTACAATATAAAAACTTTTTTGTTTGTTTGTTAAGGATATCAATGTAATGTTAACAACATACAATACACTTTTAAGTAAATAAGTATATTTATTTTCCCATTGTATTATTTTGAGTTACTAAATATATACAATAACAGAGCAGTGACACAATCAAATATATTACTAATATAAGATAAATCAAGAAATTTTTAATAATTCACATGTTATATGATTAGTAATTATATTGAAAAATAACTTATCTATGCATTTTTGAAAAATTTAAATTTTCTCAACTTAAACGAGATTGCAGATGCAATGTTTTTAATAAAATACAGTGGGCCCCATATAATTTAAATGCAATTATGCACAAATTTGATCTAAGAAAAAATATTTTTTTAAAAAATGTGTTAACTCATTTCAGTCTTGCAACTAGTATAAATTTATCAACTACTGTATAATCTTTTTATATGGGGTTACACTGTATAAGGTAATGATAATCAAAGAATTTTTAATATAATTGTTAGAAGAAGGTATTAACAAACAAGTTTGTTACAATGAGTATGTAAAAAACAATTTTCTTTAAAAAGTTATTTATTAATAAAATTGAATTAATTTCTAAATAAAATAATGAAGATTTTGAGCAGTTTTTTAAATCCAATTATAAAATAGAATTCTGTTATGATGCAATATATTAAAACCTAATTTAATTTTCAAAAGAAATTTTAAGTATTATGATTCCCTAGATCAGCGGTTCTTAACCTATGGGTCGCGACCCAGAATTGGGTTGCGAAGCATATTTCTTGGGTCGCGCTGAGTCGAACCAAAAAAGTTAGTAATACACCAAATAATAAGTAATACCAACACCTCCTATTATTAAATTGAAAGCGCTACCAATCAGCTACTTTTACTTTCACTTCAAAGAAACCGGGGATTCCCCATTGTTTGTAAGCATGTAAGCAGAGAATAACAGATTTTACTCGTGTGAATAAAGAGGTAATAACGAAAAGCTGATTCCTGTTTTAATTGATTTTGAAATATTAATGACATTTACATTAAAAACGTTGCACTCCGCTACAAGCTCTCTGTCAAAAACTCGTTTCTGCATATTGTGTTGTGACAGTGAAACGTGAATACAAGCATTTTAGAAACAAATTTTGTCTTATTATTAATGGTGGAGTGATCAAGCTGCAGTGCGTATTGTAAAATTGTAATCACCCTAATAATGGCAAAATGTGAATACAAGGAAGCATTTTTAGAATTAGGTTTTACTTGCATTTATGATGGAGAAGTGAACAAGCCGCAATGTGTGAATTATATTATTCTAAAGTTAGATGGCTGTCCCGGGGCAAAGTTGTTCAAAGAGTATTATCATTGCGGACAGAAGTCTAATTTTTTTGAGAGAAAAGAAACACCCATTAGCATCTAAATTCTCCAAGTTGAAGTGGGTTACTCAAGTTGCTTATTTGTCGGATATTTTATTTGAAATAAATAATCTAAATACGTCTATGCAAGGACGTAATCATACTATTATTGAATTAACTGAAAAAATCACATGTTTTAAAAATAAACTCAAATTATGGAGAAATAATGTGGAAGTAAAGAAACTTGCTTCATTCCCGACTCTTAATTTACTTGTTGAAGACAATAATATTGATATCACAGATTTTGAAATACAGAAAATTATTATTAATCATTTAGAAGAACTAATAGCAGACTTTGATCGATATTTCCCTGCAGACGATGTTTTCAAATATAATTGGGTTCGAATGTCATTTAATTTTGATGTAAGTGATTTGCATGGGGAATTTGTTAATATTAATCAATTTCAAGAACAATTAATAGAAATACAAAGTGACCAAGCACTTCGATACAATTTCTACAAAAACATTCAATCTTTATGTGCTTTCTGGTTAAAATTAAAAACCGAAAAGCCAATAATTGTTAAAGAAGCCCTAAAAGTATTATTGCCCTTTTCAACAACATATATGTGTGAGGCTGGTTTTTCGGCTCTGTGTGTAATCAAAAACAATTACCGGAACAAGTTAAATCCTGAAATAGATATAAGGTGCTCCTTGACAAGCATTCAACCGAGGTTTGAAGATCTTTCAAGATGTATTCAAGCACAAGGTTCTCATTAAAACTGTACGAACTTGCATTTAAAATTTAAAAGACTTAACATATGTATTGATATTTCTTTTTTTTTAGGAATAAGTTAAAATGTCAATTATTTTCAAAAAGTTATAAATATATTTTAATTTGGTCAATAAAAATTATTAAAAACACTTGATTATTAATTAAATTTTCCTTGGATCGAAAAGTACTTTTGTTTATCTTCATTATTAAAAAAAATAAATAAAAAATTTGTAAGTTAAAAAAAATCATCGTAGGATTGAAGATTTTTTAAAAATACGCTCTAAAATAAAGCAATGAAAAAATTTTGACTTTTTTTTTGGGTCGCGACATGAACATATTTCTCAAATTTGGGTCGCGGCTTAAAAAGGTTAAGAACCACTGCCCTAGATCACTAAATCACTGCCCTAGATCATCAAATTTATACTATCCCTTTATTTTAAATCTCAAGCTCAATAAATATAACAAAGGAACATAAAAGAATATAAAGAAAATGACCAATCATTTACTAAGGTTAATTCCTATTTTTTTAAAAAAAGAAGAAAAACAGTTTAAATTAAAAAGAAATTTGATTATCTGTCACATTCATTTGAAAGGTTGCAATAGATTCATTATACATATTAAATAAGGTCTTTATGATAATGGAAGGTTTTTAACAAACAATAAATTATTCATTCTCAACTTATAATAATTTTCAATTTTACAACTATCAAATATTAAAATATAATAAATAAATAAAAATTACAAGTTTAAAACTGACTTATTTTTGATCAAATATAAATTATGAAAATAGGTGATCATTTTAATTCCTGAATAAAATTTAAAAAAAAATTTGTTACGTATTTTTTCAAGGAAACATTAAAGAATGTATAAGAATCCTCATAATAGTCCAATATTATTCCACATATAGCTTATGAAATATTCATTTTGCATAAAAAGTATTAAATGTATAAAACAGCAGTAATGTTGTTTTACTTTATTAAACAATTACTAACCTTATTTCAATATTCTTTCTTGCTTTTTCAAATATAATTTGAATATATATACATATAATATTACAATTTGAAATGTGGCAACATTTATCAATATAAAAAAGGGGGACAAAATACATTTTTACTTCTTTGGCAACATAAGGCAAATCTTCAATATAAATAAATGAGACTGATGTATAGCATAACAAAATATATACTAATAATAGTAATAAATTAACAATGTAACAAAAAAAATCAAAATGAAGTTTGATTTTTATCTACCTGATTATTTGATAAAATTATTTATAACAATAGGAATTTATTTCTAGGCTCTCTATAATTTTGGAAAAAAAAATAGTTTAAAATAAAATTAAAGTATTTCTTTAAGAACAATATTACCATATTTCAGTGCAACATTCTTAAAAAAAGAAAATCATTTTCAAAAACTTGCATTTATATTGGGTGTTATGAAAAGTTATATGACCGCATCAAGATCTCTTAATGACCTGAATTATATTCATAAACAGGAAAGGAAATAAAACCCACAGTATTGCATTATATGGTATCCCTATCCAAATTACATCAAACACTGTACATTATATCTAATCTTATCTTGATGTGGTCACATGGCTTTCTACTGTCTCGGTGAATATTCAAATGTAAAAGTTAAAAAAAAAAGTTGATAATAAATAGGGAAATAAGAAAATTCACTACTAAATAAAGGATTTAATAGCAGTTTCATTGTTCTCTGGCTGTCAAAACAAAAATTAAAAAAAAACTTTTGAAAGGTTTTCAATCCTCTGTGGAATGTATGAAACATCAAAATATTTCTCATTATCTACAAAATAACATACATTCCCTTTCCACCCTTATGCAATGAATTATTAATAATACATAACCACTGATTAAACATTATAGAATGCCAGATAGTCAGAAGTTATCATGAGATTATCCTAAGCTATGTGGAATAACAGGCCGCATACTCTGGGTCATAATAGGGTAAGATATGAGAGCTGTTGATGTAATGATAGTCTGTGGTAAACTTTGAGACAGAGATGCAGCTGAAATTGTTGGAAGGGTGACTTGTGAAGGTGCTATTGAAACTGGAGTTAATGTAAGATCGGGTGCAAGTGATGCAGCACCAAGGTCAGTACTTAGAGGTATCTGCGATAATTGTGTAATGGAAGGTGGGGGCAATGATGACATAGTGGGTGTGAGAGTATGTGGTATGAGTTGTTGAGAAATGGGAGAAACTAATGTTTGTTTGCTAACTCGAAGTTGAGCATTTTGATCGAGTAAAAATTCATTAGTAGCTGTCAAATCTAAAACTTGTTTTTTCAGCTCTTCAATTTTATGTAAAAGCATGGCATTTTCTTCTTCTAATAAATAATGAGGAGTCATCATAGGCTTTCTATCATTGGGTGGGTAATGAGCATCTGAAAAAGAATTTTCATATGCCCGCCTTTTTGGCTGTGGCTCATACCCATTGAAATTGTCAAAGCGATCATTTTCTATAGGATCTCTTCTTATTCGATTATTCTGACCACTAGCTTCCATTTGAAATTCATAGTTAGACATGTGTCTAAATTTGCATCGACCAGCTCGTCTGCATTCACCTTTCAGATAATCTTTGCAAATTGGTATTTTCGAGAATGTATTATAACCAGCATTCCCCATGCTTTCTAGAACAGTTTCTGGAAGTCGCCCAGTAGATCGAAAAATTTCTTCCTCTTGTTTAGTGCAGTGGACAAATTTACAATTTGGTCGTCTGCACTCTTTATTTTGAAAATCATGACAAAACACAATATCTTTTTTACCCAATGCTTCTGCTTCATAACCTTCAGGATGTTTGAATTTGCACAGCTTTCCTCTCTTGCAAACATTTCGTAAAAAATCTCTGCAAACATTGTCTTTGGAAATAGAATCCTCACCATTCAATACAGAATCATCTGCATCTTTGAAGGATTTACCTTCCGTCATATTTATAATCACCAATGCTTTGATTCAAATAATTATGCACTGAAATAAATATCAAATAGTAATGTATGCCGAGGCAGGTGTAGTCAGCAGATTTGCCCAGCTTGGCACCTTTTAGCTAGAAAAAAGAAATTTAATATATAATTAAAAGTTTTGATGTGAAACCTTTTTTAAATATCTGACTAAGCCTGTTTAATAGTATGATAATGTTTTGAGATTGACTTGAAAGAGCATTGTAGTTCTTTCTCAGGTTTCTTAACAAAAATATTTAAAACCACTAAACTTTTAATTAAAAAATAATACAAATATTTTGGAAAATTGTTTTTAATAAATATTTATTATCCAAAAAATAACGAACTGAAAAACTCAGTAGTACAAGTGTAACAATCTAGCCTATAATGCATTTCATTGCAATTTATAGATAGTGTCCCAGCTTATAAATATCATCATAATAAAAATACTGATTGTAAAAATTTAAAGTAATTTTTTTTTTTATTTCAGTAGAAAATATGCAAATTTATCAGGTAATAATAGTATTACATTATTAAAAGTTATTTATATAGATTCTTATTATAAATTAACTTAAAATGCATATTTATAACTTTTGAAAGTTTTATATTTTCTATCAAATCAATGTGATTGATTAAATAAATACATGATTATGGAAATAAAGGTAAACAAATCAAATCTTATCATATAGCTGATTACTGCTTAAATAACTTTTTTATTTCAAATTTATTCTTTATATTAAAATAATAGAGTAGAATACCAAATAATTATTAAAAGGTTTTTTCTTAACTAAAGAAACAAACTTAATTAATAATAATTTTTTTTTAAATTGTCTACTTTTACAAAAACTGAAAAAGTTTATAACTTCACATTGTTCAGTGAGAAAAAAATAGACTCTCATTTAAACAAGAATGAGAAATAGTCATAATAATGTAACAATTCTTATACACAGATTTAACAGTCACTATATCATCATATTTAGACAATAAAACATGTAATTTGCCAGAAAATGTAATAAAAGATCTTACAATTTATAGTAATTTCGAAAATATAGATATACAATCAACTTATATAATATTACTGTTTTGTGCCAAAATTAGTTCAGCAATCATTGCTTTAAACTAATGGAAAAAGTACCAAATTTTCAGAACTTTAAAAAAAAAAAAAAACGTTTATTAATATAAACATAGAAGAATGACTAAAAAAAAAAGGAAATGTTTATTTTTATTCTTGAAAATTTTCATATTTAAATATAGTAGATCAAAGCAAATATTAATCATTTTCCAAATGAAGAAGATAAGCAGAGTAACGATTTCATAAAAACCATTTGTTACAAGGATTTTTTTTCAATACGTCGCGTTTATAAATAATTCTTTTACATAAAAAATATATAAAACAAGATTCAGCTACATTTGTGAAAATTTTCCCCCAAATTTTTTAAAATTATAATAGCTACTAGATAACTGATCAACAATCATTTATTACGACGTCAAACGCATCAAGGAAAATTTATTCATATTTATACATTCTATGGGTAGATTTTAAATCAATTAATTTATTATGAAATAATTTTCTTTAACAATTTTAAATCAGATATCAAGCAAAGTTCCACAAATGGAAAAGATGAAGAAACTGACCTAAAATTTGAAGGATCAACTGGGATGGACTTTGCTGAACATAAAATCTGATATTCACAACAAATATATTTAATGATCAAATGCAATCCTAATTCACATTAAATTAAATAAGAAAATCCCGAAAAAAGTGTACAAAATTATCAGAAGGCAATAATACACACATATTTAAAGCATTAACCTTTGAAGTACATAAATACAGTAACAACATTTAAATAGAAAAAGAAGATTGAAGCAGACCTGGTACTCTGCATTTCACTTCGAAGCATAGTAGTCAGTACAAAAATTAATTAAATGTGGGAACTAGTGTAAAACTATAGATTTTTTTCTTACTTTCTTTTTGAAAACAATAATTGATTTTAAAATAAATTTTGAATCCTCAAAAGAAACAGCCTTTTTTACAATTAAAAAAAAACGAAAATACAATTATTTTAACCATTTTTTTATGATCATAACATATTCTTGCTATAATATTTACATCGAGTGTTTTAATGATAACTGTTTGGTTGATTTAGAAACTTATTCAATAGAGAATAATTTTCATAATCAGTAAATTTTTAAATCAAAAATGGGATACATATTTTGAATATGGCATCATTTCCCGCGTTACCTTTTGAAACTTCACCCCTGTAAAATAAATTTAGGCGTAAGTTAAATAAATAAACAGTTTCAAAATTTCACGTATTTTATGTTCATTAAATAAAACTTATACACTTTAAGAAAACAAATTTTAGGAATAATTTTTTAAGCTATCAAATCTTAGAACATTTCTTTAAGAAGTAAACAACATTTAAAAGGTGAGCACGTTCGCCGAATAAAACTTTTTTTTTTTTTATCATTCTGTCTTGGTAAAATAAATGCACCATGCAATTTTTTTTAATGAACAAGATCAAACTGTTGCAAATATTTGTGTGAATTTTATGATTAGTTGCTAATAATTGCCGTTTCATATTATATAATTGCCCATATTGTGCAGTAATTTTCTTTGCATTAAGAAAATAATTCATTATAGTTGTTGTGTCCACTATCACTTTAAAAATGATTTTTTTTTAAAGTTTCGATTATCTTCTTGCATATATTTCCAGGAGCCACAAAATGCTGCATAAAAAAAATCATTTCTGTGACAAATACAGTAATGTAGTATAAACAGAACCATATTTAAAAGCACAAATTACATTATTTCATATAGCATGCTTTCTTGTGTGTTAGAAAATTATGTTTACGTATTTGTTGTGTTTACATACATAAAGAGGGAAAAGTCTGGTGACTGAATAATAGAGGAAAATTAAAAAGGAATGAAAAAATGAGAGAAGTAAAATACTATATATTTACTTGTTTTTCCATAAAGATTAATTAGTAATATTGATTTATTCATCCAGTTTTTATAGAATTATGATCAAGTGTTACTATCTTGTTAATGCTAAGTGCATTGAAGCAATTATAAATAATAAGAGGATGAATTTTATTTTTTTTATTAGAAATTATTTTGTTATGATGTGAGCAAAAAAAATTGTTTAAAAAAAAAGTGAAATCATTTATATAGAATAACTACTTATTGAAACTGATATCTTAATTGTTATATGTTTCCGCTTGGAAGAATTTTTTAAATGACATAAATTATTGCTCCTAGTATTGTTTGAGACAATAATTTTGCTGCTAACAAAGCTACAAATCATTTCAAAAAATTAGTCCTGTTCATTATATTTTGGGAAATATATATGTCACATTAAAATTTAGATGCAAAAAAGTTCCATTAATCTATAAAAACAAACAATCAACAGTTATAATAAAGTGCAATATATTGATGGCTGATCTTTTTCAATGAAGCTATTTGAAGAACTTTAATTAGCTGTATTTAGAACTTCATAACTCAATCATATTTTGTCATATAACTTTTTATTTTATTTTATTTTGAGTGCAAATATGTTGAGAATATTATACAAAATATAAATAATCAGATTCTACTACTTGTAACTCATTTTGTTGAATTCTGTTTATGCCATTTATTAAATATATGTCTAGTAATAAACTTAATTATGGATTTAGATGTCACTTTTCTGTTAATTCTGATGAACTATTATAAGTTCTATTCATTTTCTAAGAACATTCAATATTTTATTTAGATCATGTTATAACCCTAAAAGTAAGGTACATAGTTCAGATGCAGTTTATGATCTTATAATATAAAAAAATTCATTCCCGTCCAATAAGTTTCTAATATGTAGTATTACTAAAGTAGTTCAGTAATTTTTAACATGTCTAATTAAAAAAAAATTGTCTTATCTAACTAAGTTTTAATTTTTCTACTATATCTTAAATAGATTAAACTGCACATAAGAGAAAATTAAGATAAGTAGAATGATTATTTATATTTGTCATTTGATTATGATATGAATTGGCTATATTTTTTACTGAATCAATTCAATAGCTCTATTTCAATGCTGTTAGATTTGTTTAATTTAGTATAAAACATCTCAAAAATATGAACAGTTCTTCTATAAGCCTTTCATGCCATATCTACACGTATATTTTTGTACTATGTATGTATATATAAAAGCAAAGATTTAAGAAAGGTATTTTTCTGTTATACGGGCACAAGATTGTGAGCCAAACGTAAGTCACAAAGTGAATGACTAGATAAATTTTGCTAATGTAAACAAAACATGAGCAAAATTTCCAAGTGTAACTACATAAAATTCAATGAAATTTTGCATTTTTTGGTGATTTTTCACTTTTTTCGACTTACAATTATTTGGCAATTTTTTTTATTGCCCTCTCAAAATGGGAAAGTACCAAAAAAAATATCAATAAATAAATTCAAATTAATTATATTTAGGAAGTTTTGTGTTATAAAAAGAAAATGAGAAACCAAAATTAAAGGTTCTAAATAAATTAGAACATTGATTAACACTGTAAAATAAATTATGAAAATTTATGTTTTGAGGTAACGAACTAATGATAGGATAAGGTAGGCTGAAGATATTGATATTTAATGTCATATTTTGTTGAAGTATATCTATAACTTTCAAGATGCAGTGGAATGATATATTTTTGTAACCTTCTACTGTTTAATTAAGTGTGGAATATTATTGATAGTGCATTTGCTTGTCATATTTCACAAGGTATCTATTCTGTTATTGGTGAAATTTTTTTATAAATGCCATCTCTGTGTATCAATGCCTATATCATAAATTATAACTAAACAGAAAAATCGTCTGTAGAATATTTATTGAATAATTAATTTATTTTCCTTGACAAATTTTAATTTTTACTGTTACCCCTCATTAATATATTCATAGATATTGCTCATAAGAAGAATGACCCATCCAAATAGATTATTTTGCATAAAGTGGGGGTAGGAGACGAAATTTATCTTCTAATTTGTAATGGGTTCTATGAAATTTTGGTTTTCTGTACTTTAACGTGATAAAAATGAATATAGACACCTTTTCATATACCTAAAGTCATATCGCTATCATTTTTATGTCGAAAGTAAACTGTCAAAAGCTTTTAAATTTTTTACATTTGCATGTTTTGGTAGTAAGCATTATAGATATTTTAATATCAATGATATAAATATCTGAATAAAAATAACTTATTTTTTTTTTTAATTATTTAGAATTCTAGCTTACTATTAGTCTTATTATGTATAAAAATTGTATTTTGATTTGGGAAACTGTAGGTAAATTTTATTGTATGTATTTTCAGAAATTTCATTCTATGGTGCTGTTTTGAATTATAACGATTTTGCTGGATTCATCATAGAAGAAAATTCATAATTATTGATGCAGTAGAATAATCTATGTTTTATGAAGTAAGCTCCTGTCTAAAAAGCTTATAAGTTTGTTGCTCTTAATCTTTATACTTCTTATGTTTTGCTCGTAAAACAAAACATAAGTTTGTTGTTTTTATTTCCATAATATTTAAAATAAAATTTAAAAAAATGAATTCAAATTACTAAATCACTAATTAAAATGCCAGTCCACTGTAGAAGGTGATGTTAGCTCAGAATAGAACTCGGGACCTTTGGATCTGAAGGCCAGTAACATAACCACTGGGCAAAAGCATGCTCTTGTCCCATTGGTGCTATCTGTCTTGTTAAGATATCACCACAGACTCACCCTCCAGTGGGCTGGCGAACAATATGTGTTGTTGAGTGATGATGAATTGGTTTGTTGAGTGAGGGGTTGCTGTGTGTAGCTGTTGTGTCTAATGTGCCATACCCATGTTTGTTTTGGCGAGTGGAGAACTTTTTTGTCACGTCAAGTGTTATGGCGAGCGTACGTGAATTGTTGCGTCAAGTGAGTCTGACGACTTTGGTTGCGGGTAGATGTCGCCACATCAGTTGCATGAAGGTTCTTTGTACGAGGTCACCATTGTGGAACGGTGAAATGGCTTGGAATAGAACCTGAGACCTTTTGGATTTGAAAGCCCGTAACATAACCACAGGGCAAAAGCCTGCTCTTGTCCCGTAGATATCTTTCTTATTAAGATATCACCACACCACCATGTGATTCATATTCTGCCCAAATCCATTTGAAATAAAACTCATTCATGAATAATATTTACCTAAATAAAAAATAACTATAAAATAATGATTAATTTAAATAATCATATATGATTAATATATATAAATGACATTCATCTTAAAAGTTTGAAAAAGATTATCTAGAAAGGATTCTTTTGATATCAAGTTCCCTAATCAGATTTGCAAGAACCTGGAGTGCTGTGAATGGAGACATTCCACGTTCAATTAACTTTGAAAAAGATTTGTGTGAATTGAATTTAAGTTTCTTTATTTCTGTGACATCTACATGCATGCAGTCAGTTCATTATATAAAAGTATTTGCCTTTGCTGAAATGGTTAAATCTGGTATTTATTCTTAAGTGGTAAACTTGAAATATTTTAATGTTTTAAATTGTTTTTACCAATATATTTCATAATTTGCATTTTTTCTCAACTTTTGGTAAATCTTATAATTGTGGAGAAAATTTGAATTTTATTTATAAAATATTGACTTATAGAATTCTCGCCATTCTTCATTTAAAGTGTTGAAAATCCTATCACCCAACAGATTGTGCAACACTAGTCTTTCAGAATCAATAACCTTTAATTATATTTTCTAATTTTTTATTTTTTTTATTTATGTTGTATTTTATAGTAATGTAATTATGATTATATTAATTTGATTTAGTATGAATGGGGACAGCATGAAAGATAACATCTGTCGAGACTTCCTGCGGAATGTCTGCAACAGAGGCAGCAGCTGCAAATTCCGTCACCCTGAAGGTGAAGAAGCAAAAGCATTGGGTAAGAAAGATCTTATCTTTTGTCATGACTTCCAGAATAAGGAATGCCGACGTGTCAACTGCAGATTCATTCATTGTACAAAGCAGGAGGAAGAAATGTACCGTACCAGTGGGTACATTGCAGATCACATTTTGGAAAGTGTTAATCAAAAGGGAGGTGGCCAAATTCTGTCAAGCATACCTGTTTGCAAAGATTATCTCAAAGGTGAATGTAAGAGGGGTGGAAGATGTAAATTTAGACATATTACATCTGGACAGTATCATATGGAGAATAACAATCTGAATCCCCAGCGCAGAGCTCCATTCGAAAATTTTGAACATCCTTTTGATGGGTTTGGAATATGTGAACCACTCCCTAAACGGCAAGCTTATGAAGATCAGTTTGTCCCATTTACTGGAGGAAATTCAATGCCAGAATCACATCAATTTTTGCCTCAGCATGTCCGCTTATTGCAAGAGGAAAATAGTAGGCTTATGCATAAAATCGAGGACCTAAAGAAACAAGTTCTCGATCTAACAGCGACCAACCAATTTTTGCGCGAACAAAATGAACAAATTCGGGGACTAGCAAGTAAGGATTGGTATATGTCTCCATACCAAAACTCTTATCTACCACAGTGAGAGTAATCTTAGTAGCTTTTATGTCTTTGTCATATGTCACATTAATGTTGTTATACAAATTTTAAGGCATTGATGTTAGTACAAAAAAAAAATTATAGAAATTTGATGGAAACAAATCTGGTTGACTATAAATGTTGAATCTTTTATTATTATTGGTGGTTCAAAATGTTGTTTTTATTTGTCTTTGGGAATTTGAATATATAAATGTTATGTTTACCTCATTCATAGATTTGAACTCGGTGCACATTGATTATATTAATGATTATCTGTAGTGGAGTCTGATTAATACAGTGTTTTAAAAGCTGTATTTATCTAACACAGTAGAGTATCAGCAATCAAGATTAATTGGGTTTTACTTTGCATCAATTTTCATATACTGCATTGAACTTTTTGCAGTTCCATGCAAAGTTATTGACGTAGTTTTCAATATGTATTTTACTAACCATTTAAAGGTACATAAGCTTAAAAGTATTGTGCATTTTTAACTGCATAATTTGTACCTTTTTCTTAAGAATACTTTGCAGAGCAATTCTTTAAATTACAGAAATTTGAGTGTTTTAAAAAATCAAGATGCTCTAACATTTAACAATTTCTTATTTGTAGCCAGATATTAAATTTAAATGATCATGAAGAAAAGAAAGAAAGAGAAGTAAAAAAGATAAACATGTCAATAATTTTTTAATTGTTGCATGCTTTTTTAGATTCTTTTATTTATCGTATCTCGCTGCATGTTTATATTTAAAAAAAAATACGGAATTTTATAATCCTTTTTACTTTTTTCTCACTTTTCTGGATATATGCATAAATTATGAAATTTTTAGCAATTAAATGTTATGGATTATAATGAACTACTCTATAATTTTCAGATTTTAACTACCAGTTACTCATTTGAATTTTTTTTTTAATATTATTGACATCATTTGTTAGTGCATTTTAAATGAAAGCACCTTAGAGATTCCATGATGTTTTTAAAAATTATTTTAAATTAAAGATCAAAATTTAGATTTTTTAAAAAATTATTATGTTCTAATGCAATTTGTTTTTATTCTACTCTTGATGTGTTACTCACAACTATAACTAAGAGATAATTTTCTGTCCTTTGTTTTTGTTATCCATTATCTAATTTATGATATGCTATTTATTACATTTTTTTGTTTCTATTGCATTTTATTATTTTATTATTGCATTTTATTGCACTATTGCATTTTTATTAGTTTCAATTATCTTCTTGTTAAATTTAATAGAAAATTTGTGGTGGTTTACTGGTTAAACATTTTAATTTTCAAAATGCTATGCAATTTTGATTGTTTTCTCTCCAATGTGCATGCATTTTTTGAATTTTTGTGTACTTGAATGTGTATACTCAAAGATGAGAGAATACTATGCACATGCTCACTTCATGTTGCCATATATTTTATTAGAAAATTTCTCTAATATTTGGTATGTTGTTATTTTTATGAAAGCAATGTTACTGCAATGAATACTGAATTTGAATGATAAATCCTAACTTTTCACTGCTTTAAAATATTCAAACCTTTATTTATATCTATAAATATATTGTACTTAACAATCCTTTCATTTTGCCTCAAAGCTATTTTTTACCAAAGGATTTAATAATGATTCTGAGAATAATACTAAAGTTAAGTTTTACATTTTAGAGGAAGCCAAAGTAAAAACTATTCTTTATTTTTCATTAATTTTTTATGAAACATGTTTTATGTTGACAATTATGAATGAATGACAAAATTTCTGAATATGCATATTAATTTTCAGAAATTGTTTCCTTTTTTTTTATACTTATAAATTTTAATGAAAATCATGGCTTATTATTGCTTGTTATTAAAACTTATTACATATGGTTGCTCTTGTTTTTCATTTTTTAGCTGTTGCATTTACCTTTGCCTAATATAGGGATTTTATTGTTTTATTATGATATAGATGTAAGAAATTGTTTATATTGTTGTGTAAATATCGTCTTGTTATTAACATTATGATTGAAATCAAGTTGCCGAAAAGGACATCAGAATTCGCTAATATTTTTGTCAGAAGTTTACCTAATGTACTAATTTTTATGACCAAATCTTTGGCCATATATTGGTAGTTATAATGCAATAAATTTGATCAAATTTAAAGTTTTGTAATTGGAAGTAATGCTTTATATCTAGAGCTTGTAAAAATTTTGTAGATGTTGTTTATATAGTGAGCTATATTTTTAAATATTTCAATTGTTATTGTATTTTACTTGTTTTAAATTACTATTGTCATGTGAAGTAAAATTGAAATTGATGAACTGGATATGTTCTTATTTATCAAAAGCTTGTTGAATATGTTTTTTTGATTGATTATTTTACAAATTCATCAATTATTAGTTCTGATAATAACTGCTTAATATTGACTGTTGATTGTTTTATGTAAGTTGACCTGAAAAGAAGACAATTTTAGACTTCAGCTGCTTGATTTCAGTTGAAAACTGTTTTTGCTGATAAATTTTTCTGAATATTTAGAATGTTTCTCTATGAAATTATATGTGATAAATGTTGAAATTTTAAGAATGAAATTCCCTTCCATTTTATGTGGCATGTCTTTTGATAAATATTTCAATTTTCCATCCAATAAGCTTTAAGTTTTCACAAATTATTGCTGTACCATTTGTATCATTTTAAAATTTGATATTGTAATGGAAGATATCTTCCATTTCCATCGAATTAACCATATCAAGAATCCTTCTGTGTATAATAGATGTTTATAAGTCTATTCTAGACAATGCCTAGGTTTGCTTCCTATATCAGGGTGTCTACCAATACTGAAGATGCCAGAAGTTATGTATTTTTTCAGCTATTAAGAACTTCTCCTGAATTCAAGGCTGCTGAAAATTTACATCTGCTTTTTTAGATAAAACTGACTGTTCTTAAAACTTGCTCAATTAAATAGAAATATCAAACACTATTTTAGTTTGTGAAGCTCATTTTATAACAAAGACTTAAATAAACTTTACCAATTTTCTTTATATTGAAAATTAAAATGTGCCTTTTATAAATAAAATTTCTTTTTAAATTAACCCTTTCTCAATAGGGGATACAAATACTATATTAGTAAATTTTTACTTTGGTCCTGAGCTGGTACAATTCAACATTAAAATTTTATTTTTTTATTGGCAGAAATTTGCTTAGTCATCAATCAGTTTGTAGATGGTCTTATTCCGTTGTAGGTGATGACCATTCCATTATTACCAATGAATGAAGACAAGAATAAATAATTTTACAAGCTGCCTAAATAAACCACAAATTTTATTTTCCAATAATTTGAAAATTCTTCATTTGTTATCCTTTTAAAATCCTTACCTTAAGAGGTTGTCTTGGATATTTCTATTGCAATCTGAATCATAAGTTAAACTGCATGAATAAATACTTATAACTTTGGAATTTTTAACAAACATATTTTTCTGTATACAGCATATTATTTATTTATTTATTTAATTTTTTTTTCTGTAAGTATGTGGTTTGAAAGTGCTTTTTCGTGCTTTATGCTTTTTTTGTTGGAGCGTAATAGATATGAATATTTGGCTTAAAGTCTGTTTTGTTATAAATAAAGTTTATTTTTCCAACTGTTGCTATTTAAAATTAGCATGTTCACTGCAATTATTAATAAAGTGTTTGTTATTACCATCAGATAATGTGACCATGGAGAAATGTAAACTAAAGTATGTAATCCAACTAGTATAAATCTTTATCTGTTATAACCAAAATTGCTTGTCTTCCATATTGCCATCAAGCAATAGGAATTACCTACTTGACTGGTGAGAACTTCCCTATCAACTATTTCTTCCACTTAAAACTATAATTTGGCAGCTTAATGCCATTTTAGGCTAAAATATTGTCAATAAGGCTTAAACCTTTATGCAATCAGATATCTTATCAATTGTTATTTTTCATGACCATCTGTGGAGATCTAAGAAAAGTCTTCATCTTTTAATGTAGTAAAAATGCTATGAGTTTAAATCAATTTTAATTTATTAAAATTAAATGTTTAATTGCTTTGTCTTGATTACATCCATGGTATCAGAATTAATTTCAATACCTAGGAAAATGGATATGTAATCATTATTATTTATTTATTTAACTTAGGAATTTGGTAGACACCCTGTCAATTTGTATAGCTCTTAAACAGTTGTCACTTAATATAAAACCTAAGTGTTTCTATATGCTTAGCACACAAAATCATCTTTGCTGGTCAGAAACATTCTGCATTTATCCGTCCCGTCACTTGCGGGCATCGCTCAAACATTCTAGATTTATTTATAAATTGATAAATGACTTGATTATAATAATATTAATCATCTTTTAGTTATAATGCCCCAATAAAGATGGGTGATGTAATTGCATTAATGTACTAGACCTGTAGTCTTATGAAGCCATAACTGTGTCTTTGTGCTAGTCATGTTAGTTTGGATGGCATTTGAGAGTGATGTAGCTGATTAAATAGATTGAGAATTTGTATTTTGTTATCCCACCAAATTTTAATCACTTTGAAGGTTTTCTAATGAAAAGATATTTAAAAAAATAAAATTTATTATGTATGTATTTTTCTGGGGATGACTTCATGTAGTGGGATTTTAATTATTGTATTTAATTTTCATCTGTAATTCATTTTGTTTGTCTGTATTGATAGCTAGTTAAAGAACAAAACATCTTCATTTTTTAAAAATCAATAATTGTTATAATTATTATTTTCTAATAGTTATATATTTGTAATTTTGTCCATAATTTCTTCAATCTGTTATTTATTACAATAAAGTGTTTCATAAAGATCATTGCCATATGGCAGTAAAATATAAAATTTGTGTTGTGTAATTTTTTTTCCTGTTGTAGGTTTATATATATTTCTTTAAAGTTCTTTACTTATGCTTAAAAAGTGGCTGTTTCAAAGCTTTTTGATACTGCTGTGAAATTACTTTTTCCAACATATATATTTAATAAACCCTCATTAATTAAATTTTTTATTAGACCATTTTTTCCTTTCAAGATATTCCAACTTAGAAGAATTAACTTGGGAATGAAAATTATTGACTTTTACTTTACCATAAAATTAATGTGGCTTTTTGCTTAAAATATTATATAAAATGTAATTAATAATTGTGTTGTCTCATCTGTAAAGAATTACTGTATTAAAGGTATTGGAATCACAGTTGATATATTTTCAGTTTTGAAAGTCAGTCATTTGTGAGTAAAACTAAGTCATCAGTAAAAATTTGAGTCATTGAGTTGTACTGAATATCATTGGTGTATTAACTTGTTTTAATAATTATTAACTTATATCAATGCAACTAAAAATTATGTTTTCCTTAAATATTTTTAAATACTTTGTTCTTATTATGATTCCATTTACTAAATGGCAATTTTTGACTTTTTATATCAGTTGCTTTATATTTTGACAAAATTATAATTAAAAGATGTATTCCAATTAATGTTTAATTATAATTTATTGAATATGTTAATTTTTATGTATTTCTTTGTCTTTAATTTCCTTTGCTTTCATTGATTATATTAATGTGGAGCTTAGTTTAAAATTACATCATTTGTAATTAAAAATTTTTTTTTTTGATATACAAGTATTAAAAATAAGTTTAATGAATTTTTCAATTACAGTCTTATGGGAACTACTTAAAATTTGAAACACGTATGTGCATTGAATTAAGGGTTTTCCCCCTCCTGGCAATGTCATTTATTTCATTGCCTCTTGAGAATGCAATTAAGTGAACAAAAATAATGCATGTAATATTTGTATATCATTAAAAAAATAATTCATAGGATTTATTTTTATTTGAAAAAATATGTGTTTTGATAATATTGAAAATTTTATTACAATATTTCAGTTGTTAAATATTGTATTATTATTTGAATATAGCTATTTTCTGCATCAAATATTCATTATGCTAATTTTAAATATTTTATTTTTGAGTTTCCAAATAAGTGAAATGGTTCAAAAAGTAAGATAGCGAATCATATGAGAGAAAAGATTTATTCACAAAATGAGAAAAATGGACAAACATAAGAAGACATAGGTACATTACTTTTCTACACAATCACTGTGATTGTTGAAGCATTTCTGAAATTGTTAAACCAATCTATTTAAATTAGTGTAGAAGAAATGAGGGTCTAAGTTAAGGAGCTAATTAACGATGGCTTCAGCAATGTTTCTGAAATGTTTTCTTCATCTCAGTTGTCATATAATTAACCCATGTCAATAATTTTGCTTTCTGTAATAATTTGTTGTAAGAAATAAGCATCTGCCTGATTCCTCATTAAATGTTCAAAAGAAAATCCCACTTGTGTGGCTTCATTATTATTTGGAAGTTGTTGCAATAATCAAAAAGCATACATCTTCTATCTGCCCAATTTTTTATATTCAATATTTAGTACTCTGCCATTGAAGATGTTCAGTTTTTGTGCAGTCTGCCCCTTATCATCAAATTTCTGAGCATATGGAAACTGTTGTTATCTTATTTTTTTGAACCACTTACATACATATGTTCCAAACAACAAAATACCCTAGCTTTAAAGGCTGTATTTAAAAAAAAAAATCAAATAATTACAGCTTTGATAGACCAGTAACTTGAAACTAAAATATGAAGTTATTTCTTCATTAATTTAATTTGTATCCTTTGTGACTGTTATGAGAAATTGGACAATTGTTTGGTGCCCATTTTATGTTACTGAGCTTATGATAACTATAACATTTGTGGTATGTAAACCAATCACTTTCTGAACACTTTTATAGCATGTCCAGTGCTTGCTGAATCCTTTATGCGTTCTCAACAGTTTCATAATATTGACTAAACTAACATATGATGTTCTACCTATTATTAAGAGACACACATCGAATAGTCTTAAAGAATTTACTTTTTGCAAATGCTATGGCACAGGGTATCTTCTGTTATGTGATTTTTGTTATATTGCAATGCAGGCCATTGAATCTCATTGAACTGATGAAAGAATGTTCCCTTAACCGTGGTTTGTATATTGATGGATTCCTTATTATTCAATTACAGAATTATAGCCTTTCAAAGTGTGGGCATTATTTTAGTCCCTTTGTACTTACTCGGTTAACATAAATCCAAGCATCTAGATGTATTTATTGTTGTTTATTTATATTTTGTTATTTCTAGTGTATAATCAAATGAAACTCTTGATTTCTAAAAAGGGTAAATGTATTTTTATGACTGTTACTTTATTTCATGAAGCCATAGGAATTTCTCATCAAAAGATTTTTTTATCATATTCTGTTTATCTCTGTGCAATATGATGATGTATCAAAAAATTTGTGTTTTGGATAGTATAAAATGTGACTAATTAGCTATAAATGTGAATTTTTTTTATATGTTAAATATTCCTAAATTAAGGTAATATGCTTATTGTTTAAATGAATAAATATCAAATCTTCTTTTGCACTGGAGCCTTTAAAAGTTCATGCAATTCAGAATGACTGATATATTGACAAGTGAAATTGAATCACTTTTTTTAACTTAATTTTTAAAAAATTCGTGCTGCTTATAAAAATGTAGTATATACGAATGTTTCTACCTCCGTTTGTTAAGTCTATCTGTTCTCTTTTTATAAATGTTGCAATTTGGAATATATTATATGTTTAAAATGCTTTTGTTTTCTTTTATATTCATTTAGTGAAACAAACTGATAGATTCTGTCTTTAGTTTTAATCAATGTTGTGCATTTATTGGCATGTTTTTTTTTTTGTATAATTATTCATTTTTTCATAGTTCACACAATTTTGCACTTATTATTCAAATATTAGGTTATTTCCAGTTTTATTAGTTGTTGAGTTATTCAAAAAACTGTATGTCACAAGAATTATCAGTTACGCAGTTTACTGATACAGTAGATTATTATGTTCATAATTTTCTGTATAGTAATTTCCTGCTTTATCTGATTTAGGCTTCTCACTCTAGTGACAGTTTATTCATTTCATTTTTATTATCAACTTAAACATATTTTTCAAATGGACAGCTAATCAGATAATTATTCTCTTTAGTTATTAAAAAAAATCAATATTTCAAAACTAATTAGTTATGAAGTATGATTATATAGTAGATTCTTATTTTCTTTGTAATTTATGTATTAATAACAATTGCATTTTCTAGTAGTAATTTTTAAAAAAAATCTAAGTAGTACTAATTACTTTCTGAAGGCTCATACAAAAGTTCTGCAAAATCCCTCCCCCCTTTCGCATTTAATTTTATTTAAAGATCCAATATCCTGAATCATTAAAATGTAACACATTACATTTATCAAATGAATAAAAGCTCTCAATCATTCAATAGATTGTTCTCACATATTTCATATAAGATGAACTTCAATATTTTACTCATATTGAATGTATAATGGCTGAAAATTTCATACTAATTTGAAAAGGAAAAAATACATATCTACATATAATCAAAAGGAGCAGCAGGCTTTATTATTATTATTGACTTAAACTTGAAAAATAAAAAAATTAAACTTCATTTCAAAGGATGTAGTGCACAGAGATGTTTTGCTGAAATAGCTGATGGAAAAATACTGTTGCATGATGTGTACCTAAAGAATTAAAATTTCATTTCAGATAAAATTCTTAACATCTTTAAAAATTTGATTTGGAATTATGAATTTATGTGTGTGAACAAAATTAAAATTTTGCCTTTTTGTATAAAAAATAAAAGTTTTTTTGAAAAAAGGAAGATTAATAAATACGTCTTTAAATATATGATCACATGACACATTTTTGGGTTTTCAGCTTATACGTAAGATTATATTACCCATTTATTTTGTTAAAACCAATTAATATGTGATAAAATCAAATTAAAAGTAGTTTTAAGATATCAATACACAGTATTGTAAAGTAAAAAAAAAGTTAATGGTTAATAAAAATTCTTAGTAGGAAAAACCAAGGCAACAGTCATGAATTACAAATAGATTTTCAGAACAGTGACACACTTGTCAATTAATATGCTTATAATAATAATAATAAAAAAATTTACTGTTTGTACAGAAAAAGACTTAAGTGATAAGAGGCTAATTTCCATTTTTTACAGTTTGATCACCATTTTATGAATGAACTGTGAACAGCTATTTTATATTAAACGTCTTTACATTTTGCTTCAATTAATCCAAAATGCTCAAGAAGCTGTTTTGATGCAATTTTTATAATGAGATAAATTGTTGGTTAGAACCATGTCTAATGATACTTTTCCCTCCTTAAAAAAAGTGTTTGTAGCCTATTTTTAAGTTTTCCATCCTTGTAAATTTGCATAAATTAATTTCCTTAAATTTGTAAAATCACAAATTGTAGCTTAATTTAATTGAATTATGATACTGATGTATTGATCTTATCTATGAGATTCTGCAATATTCTATATTCAGTTGTTCATTATCAAAATATCTTGACTAATTGCACTTAGGCACAATGTATCTAGTTTTCCAGATATTTAATCGTACAAAATATCTCTGGCCTGTCTTGCCTCATCTTGCATATTTAAATCGCTAACTCTATTTTGTAAATCAAGCACAAAGATTTGTTATAAAATAGTCATCATTGGCTTATGCACTAAAGCCTTCCACTGGAGGTATAGCACATCATCATAGCATGGTCAGCATCATCACACCACGTGTCCCATATTACCCGAGGAAGCAAGAACCTGCTTACTTAACTAACAACTTTTTATTTATGACCTAGTAGTTTTCAGATGTACTGATACACTCCGTTTTTAAAATTTTAGTGAATTTTGATTGGTGGAAACTTGTGAGAGAGCAGCTGACAAATTCATTAAAGAGAAAACAAAATCAAATTTCATTAAAATTTTATTTACCCATTGTAATAATTAATTATAAGATTTATGAGCTTCAGTCACTAGAAGAGGGAAACAGTGTATGTGATTTGAAAATAGATAAATTTGTGTGTCTTTTATTTATAAAAAAATTAGAAACAATAAAATATGTAATTACTAAAAAATGATTTCAGAAAAAATTGATAGTAAAGTATAATTAAAATTTTTTCAATAATTATTTTCTCCTATTGAAATACTTACATAATCATGCTTTATATGTAATAATAGGAAGGAATAAAAACAAATATAATTAATTTTTCTTTAATACATAGTATTTTAGAATAAATAAAAATGGAGCCATCCTGGATATTACAGCAACTTTGGAATAACTGGTTGAAAATGAGACTGTACCTGCTAATTTTGGTTTCTGATTACTAGATATAAGCTTATTTTCACTGTTATTAATAAATAAATTATAATGTTAACTATTATTAATATAACAGTCAACATTAATATAAGTACCTGGTAGCCATTTACATTTAAGTGTATCTTCTATAGAATAATAAAAATTAGAATCTACTATATCACTTTTTTAAAATATAAAAATGATTTATTCAATTTCAAATCATAGATAATAAAGTTATTTAAGTTTTATATTCCATGTATGAATAAAAAATACATGGATCTATGATCAATAAAAATGATATATCTGATATCATATGATCAATAAAAATATATGATCTGTAAAAATTCAGAAATTTTATTTGAGGGCATTTTTTGGCAATTTTTCATATAATTAATTATATATGTTAAATGGATAAGCATTTTCAGAAGCTGTCCTAATCAGAGGTTTGATTTTTTTTTTTAAATAGACGTATCTGTTTTTCTTTATCTAATTTTTTAACATATGTAATTTGGGCATTGTATGAATTGTGTATTTTTTCAAGCACTAGGTAAAATATTATGAAATATCTACTCAGGTTTTTCTTACGTGTATATTAAATGTTTTTTAATCTTCAATGTTATAGTAGAATCTAGCTTAGCTCAGTTAAGCTGTTGAATTCCATAATGTTTGTTTTTATTTTTTGTGGGTAAGAAGAATTATTTTATTTTTCAAATGTGTTTATGGAACAGTTTTGTGACAGAATTGACAAATGTGAAGATGTGTTATAGTTTACTCAATATTTTTTAGCAAATTGTATGAAACAGTAATTTCATATTTGGACGATTATTATGCAGGTCAAGCTAAATGATAGTTGTTCTTAAACAAAATACGGAGAATTTTTAATATTTTACTTTGTAAAAAGGTAACATTTGCATGATTAATACCAACGGAAAAGAGTTTCATATTTTTAATACATTATATTGTTGAATATGTTAGTCCTAAAAAGGTCCACGCCTTTTGTCAGCATTGTAGAAAATTGTTAAAATTCCATCTAAAGTTCTATAAAGGCTTTAAATGTATTGCTCACCGCAACCTTTGTGTCCATTAGCAAGATAAGGTTGTATTTCAATGTAACCAAACATTAAATGTGTTTTTGAGAATTATGCTTTCTGTTATTTTGTAATTACAAGGGATTACTGTTTTTCTTGTGGATGGTTTTTTCAATAAAAGAAAACAAATTTATATGTCTCTCTTTGCATCAGATTGTTGTTATGGCGATAAATGGATTAGATTTTAGAATACGATATTGCTGCATTGTCAAATTTCAAATACTTTTGCCATTAGCTAAGCATATTATAATGTTAAAATTGTTGAGTTATCACTTGAGGAAATTGTTCTTTGGCAGTATCATATTCTTAACTCTAATTGATAAAGAAAGTTTTAGTTGCCAAGTTTAGGTTCTAAATTTCCTTCTAAATGTTTGTTGTCCCCAAATCGTAAAATATCTCCAATGCCTTCTGATGGCTGAATGTACATTATTTTATCCTGTTCTATGATGATGAGCTTGAAAGAAGGAGAAAAAAGTAGGAATGTACAGTAACAATTCTATGAACTTAAATATAAACCATGAGTAATGCGTTTTAAAATTTTCAATTAAATTACATATTCATTAGCCTGGAAGTGATTCCGAGCATTGATTGGCCTGAAATTAATATTTTCTTTAAGATGATGGACGGAAAATTCTAAAAGAACACGTTTTCCTAATAATATTCTTTGATTTTATAAATCAGTCAGTTTTAATGATTGATTTAGAAGACTGATTGATGCAGCATTTTTTATTTAAAATATTAATAAAAATATTTTGTAAAATATGGCTCACACAACAAAGTATGAAGAAATCTAAAACTCATTATTCATAAATGTTTGACTCAAGCGTTTACGCGCGATTTGTTGAAATAATTATTTAGATATTGCAAACGATTATAGAAACCTTTGCTTTGCATTTATTTTTTTAGAAAATATCTCATTTTATATTTCTTTTATTTTATCCAAACATTTTCTAAAAGTTGCATTTCTTTAGATTTAATTTGCGATGATGGTTTTTTTTTCCTTAATTTGAACTTCCGGCATTGTTTTCTTTTATTTTATCCAGTCACGTGCTAAAAAAAACATGGTTAAAATATTTCTTTAAAAATTCGTTAAAAATAGAAGTTTAAGTTATACATTAATACACTGATACCATTAGAAAGCTAATTTTTTTATCTTTAAATTGATGTAAAAATCATGTTTATGCGATCATATTTTAGGAAGTTATAGCGGAAAAACTTCGAAATATCGCTTAATTTTTGATTCATTCAAATTCTAATTAAAAATTCGAAAAAAGGGCTCGGAGTTGCTCATTCCCGACCTCCAAGGTATGCATGTACCAAATTTGGTAGCTGTAGGTCCAACGGTCTGGCCTGTAGAGCACCAACACACTCACATCTTGATCTTTATTATAAGTATAGATGAGGGATATAGTGGCAAAGGTGTTATCCAATTGGAGCGAAAATGTTTCAGTTGATGGATATCAAAATTCTTGGACTGAAATAAAGATGCTTAGGGGATGATTGCTTACGAGTGTTTGAGACAAAAGAAATGTTCGGTGTTAAGTTTTTTTACATAAGTGTCTCTGCAGACTGTATATATTTTGAACATTTTGACAAGATATGGGAAATGTCGTTGCATTTGATGCGTAAGGGGTTGCCTTAGAAATTGAACCTGTGAAGCAATTCTATGATATTGCGTCCTAATAAATTCCAAAATATAATCAATTTTTGTGATGCCGCAGCTGCATGACGAAGATCATTAACTGTTCATCTAAAGAAGGGTTAGCAATCTTCAAATTATAAGATTCCAGTAAGTCACATGCACAGAAAGACAGTTACTAATCCACTGAAAGAGCGGAGAATAGCAAGTTCTTGTTTCGATGCGACAAGTACTTGCTATTGTACAGTTTACGAGTAAGTGTCGCCCTACTGGATGGATTGTAGCTGTCTGAGTGTAAACCCACCTTAATAGAGAATAGTTCCCTTCTGCTATTCTTTAATGATGCTATTTTCTATACCTTTAATTTCCTATTCTTCTATGATGTTCTTTATTTTCGTATAAAATTCGTTTATTGGATTCAAATTAGTTTTAACTCGAAGCTCTTAAAAACATATTATGTAAACATAATTGACTCCATTTTCTTAATATTTAAGGTTGTCAAATTTTATTGAGCAGTTTTGGAGAACCAGAGGACTGATGTAATGAAAAAGCGTAATTTTAAAAAAATATATAAAATCGAAAATTTTAAATACGAATTTTAATGATTTTATTAAATTCTAATTGTTTCTCCAATGGAAAAGTATTGATTTTGTGACCTAAGTCCTTTGGTTCATTTAAACCCTTCTGCTTAGCTCGATAGTAGTTCGCATATGGAATAATAATGTTTTTCTAATAATAAAATTGTCATTCTTAGGTAATAAAATTGCATACAGAAACATAGACAAATCAATATATCTGGTGTTATAATTTAGACATGTGATACATAAACATAAGTATCCTTGAACTTAAAAATTGGTTTTGTAGATTAAACTAAAATAGAAGCTACTATTTAATTGGATAGTAGAATAAACAACTTAGTTAAAAAGTTTAAAATATAAATAAATAAAATCTTATTCAAAATAGAGGTGTGCTACTTTTGCATCATGTACAAAATATATCAATAGTATATTATGTATTCTATGTGTATATATTCAATGTATTGTAAAAAGTATACAAATACTTAATGGATACATTGTATTAAAATTTGAGAATATATCAAATATCCAACTTTCGGGTCTTCCTGAATCCGGAAAGCACATTTTGGAAATTATATTTGTCTGTGAATAACATAGCTGAAAATTGCTTTAAGCCTAACGGATGAAATTTGACATGTTGTTTTTAACCAAATTATTGGATTTCTATTAAATTTTGGACAAAATCATTTCAAATGAAATCTGATTACCTTATTTTTGACTGATCGAAAATTAATGTCCATTCGTCAAAGCTGAATTTTTTAATCGGTGTTTTTTGTCAAATATAAACTGGAGCATTTATTATTTAAACTCTAAAAGCTGTTTGGTAGCATATCTTGTAGGTATTCAAGGTGGTGAATTTTTGAAAGGTTGGCAGGATTTTGAAGAAACTGGACACTATTTTTATGCCATCAGATTTTCAATCATATATGTCGTATGACACATTTTACAGACTAAAAAGTTATTACATAATCTGTTTAATATTTAAAAGTTAAATATTATCATGATAAGATTTTATAAAAGTAATCAAAATTTCTTTTGATACTGCCGTATTGTTCCTCATATATTTTCATTTTGTAATTTGGATTAGTTCTGGCAACACACTCAGAATTTTTTTAAAAAGGCAATCATTTTTATACCGCTTTAAAATTTATAAAACTGTCTTGTTAATGTTACCTTTGACTTAACTTAAATATAAACTGTGAAACATATAACGACAACGTTGTAATCCCATAAGAGCGAAAAAGTTTCATTTCATGGGTATCAAAATACTAGAGGGCTTGAATAACATTACCATTATGTTTTATTACATTAACCATCTGTATGTAATTAATTTAAAATTCCAGTTTTAGAGCGAGCTATTTATTGTAGATTTCCAGGATATTTCGAAATATTTGCTCCGATGTGCCCAGAAAAGAAGTATTTCTTAATTTCATCCAATGTCGGAGCATGTGCGTGAATAAACAAAATGATTAAAAAGGTACATAAAGTTTATTAAAAAATTAATTATTATTAATGATTAAAAAGTACACACTGATGCGCCATAATTCATATGCTAAAATCATCTACGTATGCATAGTGCCATTTAATTTCGTTTCGTAGCATATAGAGATATACATGTGCCAAATTTGGTAACCATAGGTTAAACAGGAATTATGCAGCTAAAAGATGCATTAATCAATCAATAGTGAATATAATTAAGTGTGGAAAAAATAAATATTTGGTACACCAATTTTCAAAATTTCTTTAAAATCTACTATTCTGATATGAAGACCGAATTTCATCTGATTAGATTATTGTATTTTTGAATTATCATGTTCATAAATTCTGAGCTATAAATAACTTTATTTTGCACTTGATGCAGTTATTCCATTTTTTTGTAAGGGCAGCCTGATTTCGTATTTCATTTTCTAGATGTTTGAATTTTTTGATTATTTTATTCGCTTACAAACAAGCGAAAGAAATGCACACAGGAAAATGTTACTTTTCTAGAATTTTCAAATTTTCTTCGAAATATTTGCAGTATTCAAGTTTCAATGATTTTCTTATCTTTAGGATGCTATCACAATAGATTTCGATAGTTTATGATAAGATAACAATTATGTGTTGTAAGATAATCGAGAGACAATGCATATTAATCATTAATATGATAATCATTGCATTGACCTCACTTACAGTCCTCTCGAATTGCTCAATGCTGTTGATGAACAACTGCTTCGCAAAGAATATTGGTGATAATTAATTACTTATATCGTTTAAATATAACTTTATGTCCATAATACTATCAAACTGCTTGATATTAAAGCCGTTTTATTTTACATATATTCTGTTTATTGTATGTATACTTTTTTATTAAGACCTGTGCCTTGACATCATAGTGTTATTAAAAATTTCTCAGTTTAGAAAATACCTCTTTTAAACTACCCAGATAGTGAACACCATCCTTCTTCTTTAACTTTCAATATTAGAAGAAAATCACATGTTTACATATGTGATGAAAACCAGAAAGCTCTGCCACCAGCTCGCGGGAACTGCTAATGCAGTTCTTTACGGTTTCCTTCCTCACTCATCATCTACTAAATCACTTTAGTCTAGCAACAGATATATTCAGATTCAATTTATTCCAAAATATGATAAAACAATGACAGAAATAAAAAATGCAATGCAAAAAGTACACCCGCAAAAATCACCTGCATTAAAGATCTTTGTAAACACAAACAACCTTTCATTAAAATAACTATATACGTCCACCAAAGAAACTTTGGCGTACGTGTAGGAGGAATTGTGCCAATAAGTAGGTTGAATTAGCCATAACGCTTGGCGCAATAAAATCGTTCGTCTTTCAACCGAACTCACTGGTAGGGGAGTATTATGGTGACATCTTAATAAGCCAGTAACTACCACTAAACATTGGTGGCCATTTTTGTATAGTGGATAAGTTACTCGATTTCAAACCCGAACATCGCAGGTTCGATCCTTGGCGGAATTCAACCTACGTATTGGCACAATTCCGCCAACACATACGCCAATAAACAAAAAGGTATATCTGAATTTCTAGTCCCCATGATATTTGTAGCTGGAGTTTCTTCAATTATACTATACATCTGTTGTTGTTACTTATGGCACTTTACTAGCCCGCTGACAGAAAGCTACCAGCGATTTAAGCCTAAATTAAAGTCCCTTGTTTTTTCAGTAGCGCAAACTGGGGCCAAGAATACGATTTAGCTACTTCATGCTCCACATTCGTTTGCACAACCGCTTTTTACTAGTGGCACATTCGCATTACTCACATATAGAACAGAGAATAACAACCATGCCTGAACAGGGACTCGAACGCTGGACACCCAGATCATGGGGACCTGGCACTCTACCCCTATGCCAGGACGCTGGCGGTATTATACATGTCTAACAATACTATACATCTGCAGGCAATAATCGATGAATGGATTGATTGCTATCAACATAGAACCCAATCTTTCCATGATAGAGAACAAACATCTTTCATTTCTCTCCTTGCTTTTATCAGTGATTTCACTGATATCAAACACATATAACTGACCACAACCTGGTTTGCTGCGATGATAGGAGAAACTACGTAGTATATCTGACCATGAATCCTACAACAATATGGAAATTTAATTTGAGTTCCCATGGAAGCAAAAGCTAAAGCAGCTTTGTATTCTCTTATATGCTTCCGATAGTTTTTTCTTTTGATTGAATAACTAATCAGCGTCTTTCAGTATTTCCGGTAGATTCAACAAATGTTCTAAAACCTTTTATTTATTATTTATTCCTAGCCGCCTTTGGCGACCAGTTGGCTTGCCTTGAGTAATGCATTCTAAAATTTTTAATTGAATACTTACGTATCTTGCTGACTTTATAACTTCTCAGTCAAATATATTTAAACTTCAAACTTCGATAGTTACGTAACTTGTATTGTTATAGAAACCTTCCGATTATTTGTTCATTGTACTATACATCTCTCTGATTAGCATTCAGCTGTTATGGAATTATGTGGAAAATATCGCATTTAATACTTATCCCATAACATTACGCTACGATTTCAGCATGAGATGAACATCACACTTTCCTCGGTTTAATTTGCAATAAAAGTTAATTTAATCATTCCATTTGAGTTTTGTCAAAGTAATTGCAAAGCACTGATACATTAACGTGCTATTGCAGGGTAAATTCTACTTTCATTTTGTGAGAAACTTTTGGAAAATACAGCTACCGTATTTTAAAACAAATCATTAAAATTAGAAACTTAATTTATAGGTTAAAACATTGTTATCAACGAAAAAGAAAAGTCATTTTTAAAAGGATTTAAAAAACAATTTTGTGCTGCAATATTTTCGGAAATTATTACAGAAAATTTCCAAATGTTAGTTTAATTCTTCACTAACTGTTAAATATACTTTTATATAAATACCTTTATTTAAAATGATCTTCAATGAAGATGATGCGTACTGATTTAATTACATCTTTATTAAAACTGAGAACGTCAGATTATATCTAATGATTGTTAAATAATGCCTATTTTTATAGGTTATAATTTTTAAAAAATTATTCAAAATTGGAGTGGAAGGCTTATAAATATAATGATTTTAATATTCTGCAATGTTATACTTTCAGTTAACAGGCAATACTCAAAATAAAATAATCTTTTATATTCATGGAAGCACAGTTTTTATTTATTACTAAAAATAAATTTAAAAATTAATTACCCTAAAACCTTTATATGCTCTATAACAATGCTCCGCAACCTTTTCTCACCTACGACGCACCTTATTTCTTTCTAGAATTCTGCGGCACACCAGAAGCTAAAGTATATAGGTATTCATTGATACACAAATTTTACAATAAATGTTTGTTTTTTATTTGAAAGGTATACATACATAAAACCGTAACATATTTATTTCTACGCAATCATAATAATTATTAATGTGATAGCTGCGCTTGTTTCAATGAACACAGAAGTTTTACATTTGGCTCAATATTTAACACCGTGACCCGAAGTTCTTGGCCAAGATCTTTTAAGCGTGACCGCTTATCATTTTTAATAAATACAAGAGTTGAAAACTTTACTCACATAAATATGTCGCCGAAATTTGAAGTAATGTTCAGATTGCTTTGTAGGAAATGTGAGGATATTCTTTTTTAACGTAAATCCAGAAAACATCTAATGGAACTTCGGAGAAGTATAATTTTAAAGTCATGTCATTATTTAAATCTGTTCTCACCAGGATACCATTGAATAATTATTTAGTTATAATAATTATTCTTCAGTATATTTAGAAAAATAGACATTATTATGAAAAAAAATTTCATTGTGTATTAAATACATGATGAAAAATTGTAAAATGTCAAATACAATGTAATTGATCGCGGCACACCTGTATCTGGCTTACGGCACACCGGTTGCGGAGCACTGCTCTATAATATTAAGCAATAATCGAAGAAAATCCTTTCAGAAGAAGGAAATAGTATAATGAAGCAAATAAAATCACAAAACATATATATTTTGCTTCGTTATCGAATTAAAAAAAAAAGTGTTTGCATATATGCATACCAACATAAATGTCTCAAATAGCTAAAAATGTATTCGAATTTTAAAAGATATTTCGAATATAAAAGGGAATTGCAATAATATTTGCAATTCCATCGATATTTTAAAACTTTATTAATCAAATAGTCAGTTTAATTAATTAAAAATCAATTTAGCTAAGTAAATATTTTTCTGTATAACTCTTAATTAGAATTTAAAAAGAATATAAAATTTTCTTTATAGTGTCTTTTAAATATTTATTTCTAAATTTAAATCTAGTAGCTTAAAAAGTTAATAAAAACAATTAAACAATTTCTATGAAACGACCATATTAGAAATACTATTCGAGAATGAAATGGGAAATTTTTGTTAAAGAGTGATTATAACTTTAATGACTTTTTAATTGAAATTAATTAGTTATGATATTACTTCCTTTTTAACGCATAGTAATGAGCATATTTATTTCTACGTTCCCATGAATTAGTGGTTTGGAATTGGCTGGAAACCTATCTTTAATTATTCCATTAGTAAAAAGAAAGAGGAACTAATTTGAAACGAAAGGTCAATTGAGATCTTTATTTGTCTCAGCTCTTCATAATAGGGATTGCTAAAATTATATCTAAGGCATTCAATTTGTAGAAAAATTGTTTCAAAAACAGCCAGACAATGCATGGGATTTTATAGTTTATCGTATTTTTATTGTTTCTCTAATAATGTCAACATGTTTTTGTGAATACGCTGGATACTCTATGTAAATTGTGTGATGTAGTTTATATATATTATTCAGCAAAATCGTTCAAATTGTTCTGAGAGCTATCCGTGGTGGTTGTGGGACTAATCCCTATCTGGTTTTGTGGAACTAGACCAGATCCATGAGGTTAAAAATTTCCAAAAAGTCCAAAAGCAGTTGTGGACTTTTCGCAACCTCTTCACATGATCCTTTGATCGCTCAGAGTTTCTGATTTTGGCACATAATTACTGTTCGTTTCAGTATTCTAAAGGCCTTATCACACGGTGAAATTTCAACAGCACTTTTCCGTTTCTACCCTTAAAAACCGGTGAAGCAAGTTTTATAATTGACAACATTTTCGAACCAGTTCGAAAATGCTGTAGGAAATATTGTCCGCAAACGAAATTCAACTAATCATGTGAAACTTTGAAGTGACGTCACACAAGTGATGTCGCTTTCCTTATCGTTTGCTGACGGAAAGAGCCGAAGATATTTTGTAGTGTGATAAGGCCTTAAGACGATCCCTTTTCGGCGGTTCTATCTCATTAAGATGTGACACATGGAAAGATGTGTGCCATTTCCGAAACTGACTTTATTTTTGAATGTAAGCATCAGCTGCTTTCCTCTCATCCCTATTTTGCCGAATTAAACCCGCCCTAACGCATGCACAAAAGCGTAGAAGGTTTTAGAATTCGTTAGCAAGCAATTCTTCTAGAATAATATGTATAATTTGTATAGAGAAAAGAAATTCAAAATTTCTCTTAAATTTTTATTTAAAAAATAATCGAAACCTTAATGTGTTTTTCTTTCGGTAATTTTGGAGAATATTATTGCACAAGATATGTTTTTAAAGAATTTTAAAAAATAGTTTTAGTGATACTAATATAATTTTTATACAATTGTTCGCTTATTTTAATAAATTTTGAATTTTTTTAAAAAATATACCAAATCGAGATGTTCTTGTCACCTGCCTGCAGTTTGAAATTATTATACCCGTACAAAACAACTTTAGTGTCGTTTGAAAAGGTTGTAATATATCTAAATTGTCTCTTATAAAATCCTGTTTTTTTTTTAAGTGTCTTCTCTGTTTTCAATCACAACTCTGCTTAAAAATTTAGTTTACATATGCATACATAAAGTTTCTCAAGCAATCTAATATGATTCCCAAAAAGAATTCCCTTCTACAGAAAATACTAATAAGTACTTTTCACGATGTTTTTAAACATTTGCGACATTGAAAAGAGTTAGCAGCAAGAATGTAAATTATAAAAGAACACTGGAAATATATTCGTTATGACAGTATGCTGTTACAAATATTTATATAAAATTGCTAATGGAAACAAAATTTTGAAATTTTACATATCATGCTTCAAACCGGCATTATTTTTGTAAATTGTGTAATGTAGATAAAAGTGTCAGCAGAGACGAATTTAATTCGTTATTTTTCAAAGATAAAGTAATTGAGCAGAATAAAATGTAATTGCCACTAAGAAAGGAGTTTTTCAAATTTTGATTAAATGAAAATTAATCGAATCGTACTAAACTTGTTAAAAAAATTTGTAAAAAATAAATAAATAGTTCCATTTTTTTTTTTTTTTTTTTTTTTTACTTTTTTTAACTACAAATTTTTTTAAACATAATTTGGCAATGCTATTCATTATTGCAATGAAAATAAAACTAATTTAATTATTTCATCAAATTTTTCGTTCACGTGCATTTTGTATTTTAACTTCATCTATTCCTTATAATAAAGCTCAATGTGTGTCTCTGTGTGTTGGTGCTCTACAAGCCAGACCGTTCCACCTAGAGCTATCAAATTTGGCATGAACATATCTTGGATACCGAGAATGTGCTCCTTAAAATCTTAAGAACAAGGTAAAGATTTTTCGTCAGTCTCGGCTGAATTGTGCTAAACAGTAGAAAACGTTAAATATCAAATAACGAATACATGTAAGTAACTATACTTGGCAATTTACTGCCTTTGAAAAATACATTAGCATTTGGATATTGCATCATTTTTTTAAAATTTCGCTAAGCATCGTTTTCTTTGAATATATTTCTTAAACAGTATTTTCGCTGTAATTTCTATTAATACAATAACGTTTTTAAGCTGCACTATAAGATTTTTAAACATTCTTTCAGAAATTTATGCGATGAAAAATTTTTATATATAGAATACATTTGCTGATTTAATCAAGGCAAACATTAATTATTTCAAACAAGATGTGCAAAATTTAATATTTCTTTTTTTCATGAAGTGACACTTGCCATTTCGTTAACGAATAAAATTAGACAATAAAGTACTTTCAAACTGAAATTACTGGCTTAATTTACAGCTGAATGTTATCTTGTAGAAAAAACTGAAACCATTTTCCACCAGAAGTTTACAAAAAATAAATTAATTTATCCTTGGACCTGAATGACTAATTTTTGAAAATTTCTTATTTATGCTATATTATACAAAGAATCATAACAATAAAAGGCAACTATTAAACTTATGTCTATTAAAATAAACACGATTCAAAGCAGGTAAAAGAAACAAAATTTAATATTGCCCTACCTGTAGAGATCAGGGTTGTTGATACACACTTAAAGGTGATTAGGAAGTGATAATTTGAAGAGGTCCTCTCTTTCTTACGATTATTGAAATCTTTTTTTACTATATTTGAACCCATCATATAGTTATATCTAAAAACTTCAGAAATGATAGCTGGCATTACGTTGAAAATGCTGTCGAGTCAGTAAGTCATATTCATGTTGAAAATGATTTTCTATTATTTGTGCTATCGTATGTTTAGAAACAGTACATCATCCGAGATATTTCGTACTTGGAAAAAATTTATTCTAAAAGGAGATAATTCATGATTCCAGGTATTGGAGATTTAAAAATTCTATTTTATTGGTAACAGAATTTTATTATTCTAAACCTGGATTGTTCAGTTTTAAATGCTCCACTGCTAAATATTTTTAGATAAAAAAATTAAAATCAGCTGAAAAATCAATTAAAATCAGCTAAATTTGAAATAAATTAAAATCAGCTAAATTTGAAATCAATTGAAATCAGCTAAACTTAAAATCCATTAAAATCAGTTAAATTTAAAATCAATTAAAATCAGCTAAATTTGAAATCAATTGAAATCAGCTAAACCTAAAATCAATTAAAATCAGCTAAACATAAAATCAAAATCACCTTTACTTTCTGTCTCTTTTTTCTCTGGCACTTCACTATCAATTGTATTTTTCTCTTCATCGTACGGTAAGTTCAAATCGACGGATTCCACAATTTGAGCTTTATAGGAGTTTACGAGTTCTAGCAGGTATTTATCTGCCAAACGATGAGCAAGACATTCGAAATCATCAATATTTTGAGAATGAAAGTAAGGTCGCATTGCATCAGCACACATCCGCATTAAGCGGTCAACACAAAATTTGTCAGCCATAACATAGAGATCTTTCAAGTGCAACAGAGATTTTACTTTTAAATCCGTTCTTTGCAAATGATACAAAAAATTCATAAATGTTTGACAGTCTACATCAAAGAGTCTGGCTTTCTTATGATAATGTTCTTGCATCGGATTTCTTAACATACTTTCGAAAACGGGAGAACAACTTATCAATCTTGAGCCCAGTGTCTCTCGTCCATTTTCAAAAGGAATGGCAAATGTCATACCATCCATAGTTTCAACAAAAAATGTCCACTTGTATCGTTTTTGAGAGACTGGATCATCATTTTCATCGTCAGGATCAGAGAATAAATATTTAATTACGTGTTTGAAGAATCCGAAGTCCATTTTGAAGCGCATTCGAAAGTATTCAGGCTTGAATATTTTCAACAATTCATCTTTTTGGAAAAAAATATCGTCCATTAGTACATATTCTACTTCTTCTGTTTGTGATTTAGCTCCACTCACCACTTCTCTTTTCCCTTTTTCTTTCAAATCCTGTGCATTGGATGAACACTCATCGTTGACTTTTAATGGCTTTTGTGTTTCTTCGTCCGGTGTTCGAAATTCAACTGACCAAGAAATTCCTTGTGACAGAGGTGGATCATATTCTACGTCATCATTTAGAATAGCATGGCCATAGGATATTTCTAAAACAATATCCATTCTCAAGGAAATGGAATGAAGTTCTTCTAAATATTGTTCTTCCCTTTTTTTAGCATCTTCACTAAGAGGACGTGAAAAATTAATTTCTTTTCTAAGCCTTTCTTTAAGGCGAAGATAAGTCTTGAACAAAGGTGAAAACATATATGTTTTTCTCACTTCATCTGCAGCGTCCAGCAAAGATAACTCTTCGTTGTGCTTCTTCAATGCATCTGAATCCATGTTAAATTTCCTACACTTGAGAATTAGCATAAGTGTATCTAAATTTAAACAAAAAAGACGAGCTATGTCATATTCTATGGGTTGAGTTTTATCAATTTTGATCCAGTGCTCATCCCACAGAGATTTGAAATTCTTAGCATCAGGCTCATCAATTTGAAAAGATCCAAAATTGTTAATAAATGATGTACTCATCGAATGAGTATTTCTGCTTATGTAAGAAGGAATCACAGTAGAAATACAATACAGCTCACATCGTACTGTAAGGACATCACCTGGCAAAAGTTCTTCTGATTGTTCTTGAAGAACAGATACATCCAAAAAATCAGGCACATCAATTAAATAAGGAATATTCGCAAAATTTTCTTTTACGAATGTCTGATAGTATCTTCCCGCTCCATTGACATCTACAATACTTAGAGTCCATGATAAAAAATCTTTCCGCATTTCAGAATTAGGATCATTCCTTATTCTAGTCAAACGTATTCGTACGAATTTTGAAGTTTCTTTCGGATAAACCGTCACAAAGAAAAGCTGAGAGAGAACTTCCCTCTTGACTTCAAATTTATCGAAATCACACTTATTAGTAGAAGAAAAGTTTTTAAGTTGAACATCTTTTACTTCGTATATATCTTCATATGTATTAGAATCAAAAGAAAAAGACGCCATTTTGCTACATGCTTGAATAAAAATAAACTGAAGCGTTTTTGACTAACAAACTGAACGAATAACCGGAAAAACTAGTGACAAAGTAATCTTTCACAGTTTCCGTTTGTCAAAAAAATAAAAGAAATGTAGAGGAAACAAAATCGAAGTGATAAGCAACTTTCGGATCGAGAATAAAATAACTCTATTATGTTCAAAGTTCTTTTTTCTCTTTCTAGTTATCTCGTTGAAATCTGTGACCTTGCAATGCGGGAAAAATGGTAATTACTCGCATTAGTGCAGACACGAAGACCAATTCAAAATTTAAAAATAAATAAATAAAAATTGTCAATGAGAGTTCTCAAAGAGCATGCTATATATTGCGATATGTTCAAGTGACTTAAATTTATAATTAAAAAAAAAGGATTCATTTTCATGGTAGACAAACAAAGAAAGAATAAACAAAGTTAACTTTTTCCAACCAAATGAATTTCGCAACGAAAGCAGAATATTTTCAATTAGAAGTTTTTAAAACATTTGACAGCTTCAGTCAGTTTTAATTGTTTCAAAATTGTATTACATATTTAACCTAACAACACCTGTTAACTATTCTAAGCATGAAAATAAAAATGTAATGCAACGAGAAAACAAAATTAAAATTTGTATTGGTATGAAATTTAATTAATATTGTTTGTTGATATATTTGGAATTCAATTTTAATGCATATTTAATGTGTAAGAAAATTGATCGTTTGTGAAAAAATTATATATGTTTCTGTTTCCTTTGGTATTCAATATATTTATTCGACTGGTAGATAAGTTACATAAGTGATAAAGATCAAACGGAAAACATTTTCTCTTTCTTGGATTTTGAGTTAAAAGTGGTCATTGCCATCGAAAGAGATCCTTTGAGATCAGTTTTAAAGCATTTATCTGAATTTTCTCATTAAGCTAAATTACCGGCGAAATTTTTTTCCAATGTTACATGGGCCATAAAAAAATATGACTTTCGAAAATACGTATATAGTCTATATATATAGTTTCATTGCAATCTGGTCATCCGTTTACGTTGTGTGATGCTGTTTATAGGGGAAGTTTAATTATAACTACCCTGTATATCAAATTAGGTATAGGGTTTTGTGGCTACCGCCGCAGTTTTGGGTCAAAGCTTTGTTTCAATCAATTGAGATGAATATATATAAAGCACAAATTCCATTTTCGGGTTCTATATCCATATGCCAGGGATTAATTGCCAAAGATGCTACGACAGATTCAGTAAAAATGCTAAATTCACTCCAAAAGTTAATTTTTCATAATTGTTTGTAAGCCGGTGCCATACAAGGTCTATCTGAGAATATGCCAGACAGTTTTGGAGATATCACTCTCTCAGGTTTAATTAGAATTTGAATGGCACTCTTTTAATAAGGTAATGCTATTCGATGCAAAGTTTATATCTATACTTATAATAAAGCTCAATGTGTGTGTGTGTTGGCGCTCTACAGGCCAGACCTTTGGACCTACAGCCACCAAATTTGATACATGTATACCTTGGAGGTCGATGATGTGCACCTCACAGCCCTTTTTTTTCAAATTTTTAATTAGAGTTTGAATTAATTAAAATTTAAGCGAAATTTTGACGTTTTTCCTCTATAACGGCCGAAAATATTATTGCACAAACATGATTTTTTCATCAATTTTAAGATTAAAAAATTAGCTTTCTAATGGTATCAGTGTTTTAATTTATAACTAAAGCTTCTATTTTTAACGAATTTTTTAAGAAATATTTTAACTCTGTTTTTTAGCACTTGACTGGATAAAATAAAAGAAATATAAAATGTGATATTTTCTTTAAAAAATGCAAGGCAAAGGATTCTATGATCGTTTGCAATATCTATATCATTAATTCAATAAATCTTTATTTACGATAAACCTGATTGAATTTATAAAGGATATGCATTCAAATTCCGGCCCAATGATCACTTTGTAAAATATTAGTAATAGGCATACATATTGTGTAGTACTGTAGCTTAGTCTAAATAAAGTAAATAAATGCATTTTATGTGGCTTGAATCCAATAATGCATTGATGAATTATGAGTTTTAGATTTCTTCATACTTTGCTCTGTGAGCCATATTTACAAAACATTTTTTATTAATATTTTAAATAAAAATTGCTACATCAACCAGTCTTCTAAATCAATAATTAAAATTGATTGATTTATAAAATTAAAGAATATTATTGGGAAAACGTGTTCTTTTCGAACTTTCCGTCCATCATCTTAAAGAAAATATTAATTTCAGGCCAATCAATGCCCGGAATTACTTCAAGGCTAATGAATATGTGATTTAATTGAAAATTTTAAAACGCATTACTCATGGCGAACCAGCTGGTCGCCAAAGGCGGCTAGTTTTTAATAATATTGTACCATTTCCTGCTTTACAGACGATTTTTATCATTAAAAAATGACAGAGTTCACAAAGTGCTTAAAAATTGACTGCCTGTTGATTGTATGCAAAAGAAAAATATGAGCTTTGCTTTTAAAAAAAGATATTAACAGAATTTGATATGCAAAAATATTTCATTATTTTGATTGAAGATGCTGCTGCATTTGTGGCTCATATGCAAGAGAACCAATAAACACCAGCATCTTCAATAAAAACGTTAACATATTTTGCTATATTAAAATCCATTAAGGGAACATCTTTGTAAAATATTAAAAACTCTAAGGAAATTCTTGATAGGCTTCATAATTTTTTGGCATTGTTTTGATAAATAAGTAGAAATATTTTATTAAGGTGATTTAAATTCGTTATGGAACCAACTTTATCAATATAATGGCTTACATACGCACTTCATTTCATTTTATTCATTCTTAGGAAATGTTTATTCTTTCGTTATTTTATTATAAAAAGAAAATTGCTGCTCTTATAAAATCAAAAAAGTTTATAATATCTCACGAATATTATAGATAAAATAAGAAAATAGTTTTTTCGTTACGAGGAAGTTGATTTGATTAGTGTCATAACTTATAGGTTTTTTTTTTCTCCTCCCATTCAGATAGTTTTTAGCCGATGTTTACGATTCAGCTTATGAAGTTTATTCTCCAGAGCTTAGACATAATCTCTTTGGTACACTTTCACATTGTTCCGCCATTCTTTTTTTATGAAATCCAATGATTCAATTCAAAAAGAAAGAAAACAATACTTGCCTTTTACCCCTTTACTCTCAAGCTGTTTATTCCTTAGTGTATTTTTCTTCGAATTGCCATTCGGAAAGCAGAAAAAAAAAATCTAAAAACTTCATGATTCAGCGAAACTATTCGTCTGCGTTATTCTAGTTCGTAAAAGCTGCCGATATATTGAAAAAAAAACCCAATAAAGAAGTATTTTGAAAAAGATAAATAAATATAGAGGGAAAAATGAGATTTGATTTCGAATAGAGGAAAAGGCGAATTGAAAAATATATATAGAATCAATTTGCTTTCAAGTTCCCTCAGAAAATTTTTCTGCCATATTTATATTTATTGCAATAAATAATTTCTATTCTACAGTTAGAGTAAAATCAATGAAATAAAATTAGACAAAATTTGAATTTGAGATTTTCTTTGTAAAAGTACGAAGCTAATATAAAATTAGTCTAGTCATCAATTAGATTACATATATACAGCAGTATAATTATATATGTGTGGTTTTTAATAAATAAAAATGCGTTGCTATTTTCTCTAATAGATTGATTGATGGAATTTTTAAAATTATCTTTGGGGGAAGTTTTGTATTTTAAGCTATAAGCATTAGCTTAAGATAGTTATTATCATTTACTATAGTTCCCAATTCATTTTAGTAAATTTTTTTATATTTTAGTTCCCATTAAAACATCCTAGAATCTTGTAGAATGAGCGTCTTCGAATCTTGTAACTATTAGATGCAGAATGCATTGTACTTGGAGTTTTAATTAACTAAAAATTAATCGAAATTTGAACTTATTTTCAATAACTAAAATATTACCTCAATTCCTTTTGTCATTTTAAAATTTAAAATATTAACTTTTCAACGATACCACTATTTTTTTTTACATAAATCTTTTTCTTCAATTTTGGGAAATTTTTCAATATTAGTTTTTGAGCATATTTCTGCAACAGTGTTTTGCTTTTATAAAATGTAGTAAAAATGTTCTATGTAAATATTTTAATAGCTCTCTTATGACTATGCAAGTATAATTTTTTTTAACTAAAGCTTTAGCATATTTTAAATTTTAGATGCTTTTTTTAACGTAATGATGTTTTAAATTAAAATTCTTTGTTTAAATTTGTGATGTAAAAATCATTATGTACTGAATATGAGAGAGGCTATCAAAGCAAATAAAAATAAAACCGAAGCAAACTTCAAACATTTTCATACTATGATGATTAAATTTGTTTTAATTTTCTTTCCTGAAATTATAATTAATCCATTAAATAATAATTTTTCAGGCATAAATTATTGATATATGCATAAATAGAAGATTAAAATATAAATTAAAAATCAGCATTTTCCTTTTAAGAAAATCAAAAATCTTAGGTACTTTAAAAAGAGCAAACTAGCAAATTATTGAAAAAAATTAGATAAATTCTTTTGTTACAGTATTATTGATTTATTTTTAATTAGACGTGCTTGAATATGAAAACTCTACATAATAGAAAATCTTTTATCTGTTGTTCAACAGATGGCACTTTAGTCTGCAGAAATGTCATTTACCGGCCAAGTGAGTTAAAATTCTCGATTGTAAATTTTTTTTTTTATTTTTCTCTTCCAAAAATATGGTGTTGATAGAAGAAGTCTGATCTCTCTGAAATATATACGCAATTAATATAATTAAAACCAAATTTGTAAAAATAATTGATACCCTATTCATATTTATGAAATTAACTAAAAAAATTAAGTTAAAATTGTCACTAATTGTAGCTTAATTTTGTTTAAATGTCTTTACTCATTACCTTTATTTAATTCTTATTTAAAACTCTTTGATGGTGTTAGTTAGTAATTTGTTTAATTAATTAGACATAATTAGCTTATCTATAATTGGATGTGTAAATAATATTTGAGTTTTGTCTGTATGTAATTTTCTCCAGAGCTATCATTCTTTTAATTTAAGATTTTCCAGAAAAATTTTGTGTAAATGTACCTTTTTTTTCTCTCCCTACTATTCCTTCTATTTTTTCTTTTGTTCATTTAATTTAAAGTTTTCCAAAAAAAATTTGTATTAAAGAATCTTATTCTGATCTACGAGGGCCATTCAGAAACTAACCTCCGATTGGTCACAGTGCGGGTAGTGGGGGGAGTAGCGCGCCATCTGTGCATTCACGCACTCAGCAGGTCAGTCGGCATCAAGCCGTAGTCGAGTGAACATCGTACCTGAGCTAGTTTAGTTTTTGTGGCAGTTTGAAATGTGTGCTGCAATAGAAAATCCCGCCAAATGTGAGGTGCGTGCTGTTATAAGGTTTTTTACAGCCAAAGGATACTCTGCAGCAGCTATTCATCGTGAGCTTTGTGCCGTGTACGGACCAAAAGTTATGAGTGAAGGAGTTGTCCGTGAATGGGTACGTTTATTTAAAAGTGGACGAGAAAACGTTCATGATGAAGAGAGGAGTGGTAGACCATCATTGGTGACTGACGAACTCGTTCAGACAGTTGATGCAAAAGTTCGTGAAAATCGACGTTTCACAATGGCGGAGTTGTCTACTGATTTTCCACAGATTTCTAAGACTCTTTTGTACGAGATAGTCACAGCAAGATTGGGTTACCGTAAGTTCTGTGCACGATGGGTGCCGAAAATTCTTACCGACCACCACAAAACTCAAAGAATGGCCTCTGCATTAGACTTTCTGTCACGTTATGAGGACGAAGGAGAACCATTGTTAAACAGAATCGTGACCGGTGACGAAACCTGGATTAAGTACGTGAACCCTGAGACAAAAGAACAATCAAAGATGTGGGCACATTCAGATTCGCCTATCAAACCAAAAAAAGCCCGGCAAGATTTTTCTGCCAGAAAACTGATGGCAAAGGTGTTTTGGGATGCCAAAGGGGTGTTGTTGGTTGAATTCATGGAACGTGGGACGACCATTAATCAAGACGTGTACTGTGAAACACTAAAAGCATTACGACGGGCTATACAGAACAAACGCCGTGGTATGCTGACTTCCGGTATCGTTTTTTTGCACGATAACGCCCGTCCTCACTCTGCTCGCAGAACAACAGCCCTTCTTGAGTCCTTCAAGTGGGACGTTTTCAACCATCCACCTTACAGCCCAGATCTGGCGCCAAGCGATTATCACCTCTTCATGCATATGAAGAAATGGCTCGGGTCCCAGCGGTTTGATGACGACGAAGAGCTCAAAGATGCGGTCACAGGCTGGCTCAAGGCACAAGCGGGTGATTTTTATGCAGAAGGAATTTCAAAGCTTGTGAAGAGATACGATAAGTGCCTCAATCGTAATGGAGACTATGTCGAAAAATAGTGCAAAGATGTAGTTGTAAGATGTATATATTAAAATATTTTTACTTAACTTGGTGTATTTTTTTCAATTAACCGGAGGTTAGTTTCTGAACGGCCCTCGTACTATTCTTTCTGTTTCTTTTCTTTTGGTTCCTTTCGTTTAGAGTTTTCTAGAAAAAAAAATTGCCTGAATATACTTCTTTTCTAGAAAAAATAGCCACTTGAACCACAAGAAATCGAATATTTTGAAAAACCACTTTGAGCAGTTTATAGGGAAAATTTAATTTAACCACCTGTATTTTGTTCGATAGATTTATTTCTACCACTGTGAACAGCAACTTAAGAATTAGGATAACTTTTTAATAAAATTATTTATTTAATGGAGTAATTTTTGAATTTTTTCTTCATCGTATATGTAAAAGAAGATATTGCAATGCTCAAAAGGATTCCTGATTTATTATTTTAGCGAATTGGCAAGTTTCAGACCTCCCTGAATCTGAAAAAAACATTCTTGAAATTATGGATTTGTTTACTTTATATCTTAATTTTTTCTAAATACTTCATCATATAAACTACTTTGAAAATTCATATTTAAAGTGTTAATGTTAAAATAATAATTTTCACGTGTAATATTTATTTATATAATCTATCAAAATATTCACAATTTTTCTATCGTTTGCAATTTTAATTTAACAAAAAGGATAAAATCTGTCTACCCAAGAAATCGAATATTTTGTTTGTCGAAACAAAAGAAGAAAAAAAAAAAGACTCTTCCAAACGACTTTTAAAAACAGCAAAAAGCTCCTTTCTTCAATGTATAATTTAACTTAATTTTTAAAGAATGGTACAATAATTATGCATCGTGAGCGACAGTTTGAAAATATGTTTACAAAGTTTGGTATTTAAAAAACATTATTTTCTCACATTCTAGATTGACTGTAAAAAGCAAGTATGATATTTAAAATCATTTTCATATAAGAAACCTAAAAACAATTTCTAAATTAAAAGAAACAGATTTAGAAGATTTGTAAGAAAAAATATAATTTATTTAAATCGTTTTCTTTCTGATAAATTGGTTATTTTAAATCTATTTGCAAACGATAATCGTTTTCTTTCTCATAAATTGTTTATTTTGAATCTATTTTACGAAACAAATTGTGGCTTTTAATAATTTAATTAAACTAAACCATCCTAATGCTTCATGGTGTTTGTAAACAAAGGTTAAAGAAAAACGATTCAGTAGCTTAGATTTCCTCTAACAACTTAGATTTCCACTTTACTTTTATTTATATAGATACGCTCTTATCTTGCTAATATTACATACTATATATTTTATAAGGAAAGTGATTTTGTTTCCTAAATTTTATATAATAAAATACTTTAAATAAATAAGGAATGATAATGTAGCTCTACAGTTAAAGAAAATTAACAAGGGTAAAATGAAGAAAATACAAATATTGTACCAAATAAAGGCCAGAGTGAATGTTTTCACGAAACTTTCTAACATGCTTCTTAATAAAGGATGGATTGGACTTTCGAGAAAATCGTGATTGCCATGAATGTTCACATATTTATTTTTCCATTATAACCGTTTCCGCAGTATAGTGAAGAAAAATAACTAAGTATTCTGAACGCCTATACTTTTTTGTTACTTCACTTGCATACGAGCGAAAGTACGGACTGTCAAACGGTCGATCCCTTGTCTGATTTTGCTCGAAATTTGATTCTGATCTTTTTTTAAATGCTAAATCTCAGTACCAAATTTTATCCATATAACACTTCGCTGTTTGCAATTATTGTATTCGCTTATTTTTAGCAGCAAGAAAGAATTTTTGCAAATATATTTCGTTCAAAATTTAAAACAAACCTACAAATTTCCTTTTAAATCTATAAACCAGATGTCATTAGTCTAACTCAAAAAGTTTTTGAATGACATTTTTCTCTGACAGGCGCAATTTTTTAAAAAATGTGGTTTTTCTGACTCGTAAAGCTTTGAAACATTGGTCAAAGTTCGAGCTCCAAATTTTTAATGGTTACAGTGCTTACTCTTTGTTTTCTTCTTATTCAAGAAAGTATGAACATAGAATCGATAAAAACTGTTAGTGTTTGAGTATTAAAATATACAGACTAAATTAAGGAGTATAAATAATAACACGGAGATTTCCAAAATATGGCGATTCGTTAAAATTTCGAATTTTAAATTTTCAACGATTACTCTGCTTACTAGAATATTTAAGATAGAAAAAATAAAATTAATTTTTAAGTATTAAAATATACAAATTAAGGAATATAAATAATAATTTTTAATTTTTCTCTTTTTGACTGCTTCGTTTGCTTTTTTTTTTTATCTTAGTATAAATACATTCTATGTGAAGTATATTTTAAAAAAGAAAAAAAAAGTAATTAACTTATATTTTTAAAATTCCTTTTAACGAGCTTTTTAAAAATTAATTACTTTTTCAAAAGGTATAAACTATTTACGTATAAATAAAATTCGGATAGTTAGTAGGATAGACACTTTTCAATAATTTCAAACAAACAATAAAATTCAAACTCCGCCAGTGTCTGAGTGATTATTTAAAGAACTTCATAACCTTGAATAATTTTCTTGATAGTTAAAATAAATGAAAATTTGTTCAAATTAAAATATAGAAATGGCCCAAGTTCCAAATAACATGCATTCATTTATCAAATTCTCCACTGGTAAAGGAGATCGCATATCCGTAATTACATCCTATCCTGTCCTGTTTACTTTTTCACACCGGATCCCGCGCGATCTCCATTCTGCTTCATTATTGTCTGCGCGCGGGAAAAAGAACTTCCCAATTACCCTTGGAACGAACGCTCGAAAGAAGGATGCGAAACGGGCGGTCATTTATTTTATTTTAATTCAATTAAACGTCTTCTCTCTCTCTTGAAATATTCCTCGCTTCCTGTCATGTCGTCTAGCGCGTGGCAGAAAAATGGCGCAACTCTTTTCAAATCCATTACATTGCTGATAATATTCATTCGAACTTGATGATTGTTGCTGCTGCGATGATCGTTTGTGCTCTGTTTTCACGGAAGGTAATTCGAGGAAATGCTTGAAGTGATAGCTGAAGCTCTTTTCGGATAATTAATTGTTATTAAATTCTTGAATTCGTCGGTGTTACAGGTGATGGAATATGTGTTTATAAAAGAGAACAGATGTTAAAATTAATTTTGCTATTCAAAGAAAAAGAATGCCACCAGAATTAAGCCTAAACAAAATTTATCAGGAATTTTATAATCAGTTGTTTGAGTTCCACGTTTTTTCGCTTGGAAATACTAATGTATTCTTTTCTAAATTTCATTAACAGTTTTTTATTTTATTTTTTATCCACTATTTCACTTCACATTATATAAAATGATCATTGTTTTTAATCAGCTAGAACAATTCTGCTTCTGAATCTGGGCTTTTTTTTTGCATGGCGTCATCCAGGATATGACATTTAATTCTTATAGATGGCCATTCTTATAAACCATTTGGTTTACTTGTATATAATTCACAATAATGTAAAAAAAATGGTAAAAATATGTGTTTAAATGGGAATTTCATTCTTCAATAGGACAACAACCACAAACAGAATGCACATAACGTCAAAATATGATGTCTTTTTCATTGTAAACAGCAGTTATACACACTACCACAATACCCCTGCATCAATGCCGTTGAATATTCCTGGATCACACTCGAAAAAATGGCTCAAAAACTCAAAATAAGACCCAAAACCCATTTAAAATAAGTGTTGCAAGAAAATGGTGTAAAATATCTTCAGAACACAAAAAAATCGGTCACCAAAAGATATGCAAAGTAACATTGAAACTTTATTTCTATACGAGAATTACAAACATTTCATTGGTGTATTCTCAATTTTTTGGGGGCAAAAATCTGCTTGTGTTTACTTAAAATGCTTCTGAAACTTTTCAGTTTATAAGTTTTCCGTTGATTTTTTCTTTATTTTTTTCTCTAAAGTAAACCATTTGCTATGTGTAAAAATAAAAAAACATGATTGCACTTCTCGGTAATGTGTTATTTATGTTGAAAGTCGGATTTATCAGGTAAAAGTAAGGTGTACTCTAATTTTTTCGAGCCACTGTACGTAAGGAAATAACATTTCACACACACACACACACACAAAAAAAAGGAAAAGAAATGAAAGAAAGATAAAGGACGGAATTTGGCAAACGATAACTATAAAATAAATTATTTATTTGTATTGAAATCTGTCGGAAAAAGTACTTTTGTTGAATACACAGCCGATTTTGTTTACTATAATTTGAAGTATTATTTAGAAATATATTAAATTCAGACTTCGTCATTCATTTTGACAGAAATATAGTATTCACTTTCAATTATATTATTTTTTTATAAGCGAGCTTCTGTTTATGTTAAAGGAAAATATTATGGTTTTTTAAAAAAGTGTTTAAATTTATTTCATGCATATTTCCATTTTGTTCAATGAAAATATTCTATACCCTTTTGCGCGATTTTGTGGGTATAATGAATTTTTTTGAGAAATTGCAAAACAAAACACGGGTATTGAGGACAAAAAATATTACAGTAAATAAACTTGAAATAAAAAATATTACAATTTTATTATTTGTTTTCATCAGAATACAGTTTCCAAAGCTTTAATTAAAAATATAGTTTTTAAAATTTTCGGATGATTTTTGATTAATTAAAAACATTTGAATATATGGATGAAGCAATTTTTGAGTGCATTTTGTAAACAATATCTTAATACGCAAACTTATTCCGTCAATACGTTCTACTTCGTTGATAGAACGACAAAAACATGGTTTATGTCAATAAACTTTACTTCAAGTCTTCAGATTGGTCGATTCCTCTTAATATCACCGCAACATAAAGGCACACTCATTAAACAGGATTGCGAAGATTAGGCTAGGAAAGAGTCCGTTTGTATGAGAAAAAGGTGGGTAACAAAGACAATGTTTTAAATATGTCCACACATTTAAGGCCATTTTCATCAAGTATTTGTTAAAAATCGTAGGTTATATAGTGTGGAAGATTTATCTTTCAGTTTCACTAGTTGAAACTTTTTTTTTAATGATAAATTAATGTCTGAAAGACTAAGCTTTTCTTGGCTTTTTAAAATTTTAATTATTTATTTATTTATTATTATTATTTTTTTTTGTAAAATTGCATTTTTTGAGAAAATATTTAGATACGAATCACATACTGACTACAC